>BQNB010087128.1:0-27998 GCA_026074375.1 Tanacetum coccineum
TTTATAAGCTTATAAATTCAGACATCAATCAACTAATATGTTAGCTTATAATTCAGCACAGTAAATTCATATAATTCGTCAATAAGCTGATTTATAAGCTTATAAATTCAGATGATGATAATTCACAAGCTTATTCACATCAAATAAGCTAAAAAATAATAACATAACAACATCTAGATCTGATGTTTAACCTGATGTTAATGAATCAGAGAACGAGATGATCGATTGATGATAAGATAATCGATTGTTGATCGATTGATAATCGATTGATATGTTGAATCTGTTGTTCCGTCTTTAATCATTCTAGAGAGAGAAAAAGAATGATACGATAGAAAAAATAAGTATGTATATTGTACAAAATACCCTTCTAGTGTAAATAGGCAATTTAATCTCATCCATTGGATGAGATGAAGATAGAGGGTGGGGATAAGTCCACCGGTATCCACAAAATGTTTGGTATCCAAATGAACTTAAATCAAACTATTATAACATATATTTAATTGTTATATTTTTCATCACATAAGTTTTTACACAGGGCCACCGCTAGCTTAGCTATGTCACTGTCTTTTCGTTCCTAGCATCTTGCGAGAGTCATTTCATAAAATACGCAGTCAAAGAAAATACTGTCGAAATGCTACTTGCTAATTCTATTTGGAAATACATACAAGTGAATTCAAACTTGTTTTATATTTAAGACAATTTGATTTCTATCAGTTTGATCTTCAAAATATTAATTTTCACTATTCAATTTCAAACTATCAAGCCATGTGAAATCTAATCCAACATTAAAAAGTAAGACGTGTTCAATAACAATAATGATGAATATTTTACATGTCGATGACATCGTTAATGAATGCAAATGATATATAAATTTGTTACAGTAAAACCAAAATATGTGCTAATAAATTGTCCACCATCATGACATACGCTAATAAAGATAAACTATATTTATTAACATCAAGTCATTAAATTTAATTTTCTATATATTTGAATATAAGATCAAGTAATTTGGAATCTTGTGAGGTGTAATAGGAAAAGTTGACTATCTTAATTTAGAAAATCGGACTACAATACAAACAAATGAAAGGATTGGTGAGACAAGAATGTAATTTAAGGATGTGCTATTATTTAATTGGGTTGTATAATATTTAGGCAAAACGAGTTGTAAAATGACCCGCGCGTTGCGGCGGGGGCTAAGCAAATGTCGAAAGATATTTATCTTTGATAATAATATGGGCTAAAAGTAGTCCGGTTAACGATCTAAATATTTTTTTGAATTTTTTTTTAGAAAATCGTGCGTATTTTAAAAGCGTTGCAATATTAGCCTCGTTTTAATCGCAATTCGAAAATATTTCTAAGGGTATTTTTTTGATATGAATGGAAAAATCGTAAATAGTTAAAAGTTGAGGGTCCGTTTTGTAATTTTTTTACTTTTGGCATTGTAGCACTGTAGCAGTTGGGCTAGATGTTGAACTAAACTTAAAAAAAACTACTTGGGCCGGCCCAAAATGGGAGCCCAAGTCAAACTTGCGGTCTAACCAAGAATATAGTGGAAGGCGGTGCACACAGAAACATGGACAACCCAAACGTTGCACAGGCCACAAATACACTAAGTGGACCATATTATTAAGCCCACACAAACCAATCAGCCCTAAGTTGGTCAAAGTTGCGGTCAGACGTTTGTGGATTAGTATAGAGTTAAATGTCACCAGAGAAATGGGCCGTACACAATCAGGAGATGCCTCGGTTAGGCTGCGGATATATAATTCGATTAGACTGCGTACATTTAAATAAAAAGCCACCTTCCGCGGGTAACTTTTGAACAAAGAAGACATTAACACTTTTACCGTTTTACATAAGAAGTAGATATAAATAACCGTATATTAATTTAACAACAAAATTTGGTTGTAACAAGTTTTAATCCATCTTGACACCCTTGTTCTTCATATTTAGCAACCATACAAAACCCATCTTGACACCCGTGTTCTTCATAGGTAGTAACCATACTTGTTGAAACAAATTCCCTTTCCCCCCCCACCTTGTCTGACGTATGGAGAGTTGTTTCCTCAATATCTTGTACTTGTACTGCTATGTTGAGCTCGTTTGGTTTGGAGATGACCGTGGTAGCCCTCTCGTCCTCAAAATGGGCCTCAGTAATCCGGGCTAAGGCAAAGGCTTCTCCTAAAGTTATAGGCCTTGCCCTCAACAGATCTATTTGTAATGTCAACTTAAGTCCGGAGATATAAAACGATGTAAGTAAAGATCCCCGTTACTCGATTTGCAAGTATCACAAACTCACTCTCATATTCGGCCACCGTACCCATTTGCAATAGCTTAGATAGTGCATATTTCGCATTCTGATCGCTGCCACCTAATGTCATGGATAGTAGCTCGAAGAATTTTTTTTACTGATGAACAGTAACTCACAGATCAATAAAGGATTTTTTTGCGATGAACAATACCCCACGATGAACAGTGTTCGGTGAATAGTACCCACGGTGAACAAATTTTTTTTTGGAACTTTAAATCGAAACCCTCTCAACGCAGAGATCTTCATTGAAAGCACCTACGTAGATACGGACCAGCCCATGTTGGGGTTGTATCGGGATAGGGCACCACTTCAAGCGTGTGCTAGCTCCGTCAAAAAATAGAAGAGAAGATTAGAGATATTTTGTTCTTTAACTTTGATTGATTGAATAATGAAGAATGATTCGGTATATATAACGAATAAAAGACATGGCTTGGATCATAAGCCAACTACAAGATAAACATTGACTTGACACTTTCCTAACACAAGTTATTGACTTTCCTAATACGACTCAACACATATCCTAAACATAAATAACTATGATAGTTATCCAAACGTGGCGGTATTAATTGATAGACTGTTAGGGGTTATTGTATCGGTTAGGGCACCACTTTAAGCGTCCTCTAGTTTATTTTTTTCCGCGGTTTATATTGTGCCGGCTCATGCTGAATATAGAGAGAAGAATTAGAGATATTTTGTTCTTAACTTTGATTGATTGATTAATGAAAAATGATTCGGTTATATATACCGATAAAAGACATGGCTTGGAGAATTAAAGCACTATAATGATAATAACATTGCTTTGCCACTTTCCTAACACAAGTTATTGCTTTCCTTAATACGACTCAAACATATCCTATACATAAATAACTATGATAGTTAATTTTATATTCTTCCCGTTCTTTCCTCATTTTATCCAAAAACCAGTGGGCATTTCATTCCCCATCTTCACAACAACCTTGGTCCTTCAAGGTGTGTCTATTATATCTTGATTCCAGGATCTCATAATCTTCTTTGCATTGCAGCCTTCATCTTTTTCTTCTTTATGTACTGGTCATTAAGACGTTGATCTAGTGGGGACTTCAAAACAGCAAGCTCTTTCTCACTAGTTTGTATGTGTTATTGATGGTGGTTCCCTGGGATGTGTAATGAGCGCCAAGATCGTCATTGATTTACTTGCGTTGAAGGTGAATTTTTAATTTTGCTTTCTTGCTGCTGCATCTTAGCATATACTAGGTACGGGCTCGTATTTTGCATCCTTAGTTGTTTGGCACCAACCCACGAATCCACTTCATAATTCCGTTTCACTCATAACTCCTGGACACCGTGTTATTCAGATGTAGAGGACCATACTTGTTGGTAAACTTCCACCTTGTCGAAGTATTGGAGAATTGATTCCTCCTAGCACTTGGTCCGGTATGCTTTATGTTGGTGGTCATCTTGGTTTTCTTGTTTATTCTTCACGTCAGGGTCTTCTTGATCACCAACATTAGTATCAACTGCTTGATTATTTTTGTCCTCAAAACGAGCCTCAGTGATACGGGCTCTAAAGAAGGCTTCTCCCAAATTTAAAGGATAAGACCTTAAAAATTCTAAAAGTTGTAGGTCTGTAAAGCGTGCTTCCACTGCCAGGGCTAATGAAAAAACTTCATCTAAAGGTTTGGGGTTTGACTAAAGAGATATTCCAAGAAAACGTTGTAGATCCAGTTTAAGTCCGGAGATATAAAACGACTTAAGTAAAGATTCAGGGATCGTTACTCTCTTTATAAGCAAGTAATTTGGAATCTTGTGAGGTGCAATAGGAAAAGTTGACTATCTTAATTTAGAAAATCGGACTACAATACAAACAAATGAAAGGGTTGGTGAGACAAGAATGTAATTTAAGGATGTGCTATTATTTAATTGGGTTGTATAATATTTAGGCAATAGTTTTAGTATTTCATAATCAATACACTCTACTCTATCTAGATTTATAATATATAATTTTTGGTAGGATTATTTAACTTTTGCTTTATGAGTGATCAATTGATGGCTGCGAGACTTGATATAAAGACCACTTAATGGTTACTGATTATGATACGACCCGGTTTGAGTTGTATCAGGATAGTAACACCACTTCAAGCGTGTGCGAGCTCCTTAAGAATATAAAGAGAAGACTAGACAATTTATTTGACAAACTTCATTGATTACTTTTCATTAATGAAACAAAACCTTAAATACTAGTTATGTGATAGCTCACATAAACACAAGACTTATCCTAAACATAACAAATAGTTATCCTAAACATTTATCCTAAACAATTGATAACTATGATGGTTATCCCAACCCATCATGAAGTCCATGTGCTTATCCACAGGCGTATCATTTCTCACTCCTTCAAAACCACCTTGCCCTCAAGGTGTTGTCTTGTAAACTCTTGATTCCAGGATCCTAAATTCTTTTTTGAATTTTAGTATCCTTCGCTAATCGTTGTTGCTCTTGTTGTCTCAACATTCTCTCTTGACGCCTGAACATTGACTTTTGCTCTAATGGGACTTCAAAACAGCAAGCTCTTTCTCACTAGCTCGCATGTGATATGGTGGGCCTCCCTTGGAGGTAATGGCGCCAAGATCACCCTTTTTTCCAGTAGGAGATTTGGTTGTAACAAGTTTTAATCCATCTTGACACCCTTGTTCTTCATATTTAGCAACCATACAAAACCCATCTTGACACCCGTGTTCTTCATAGGTAGTAACCATACTTGTTGACACAACTTCTACCTTGTCTGACGTATGGAGAGTTGTTTCCTCAATATCTTGCACCTGTACCGCTATGTTGAGCTCGTTTGGTTTGGAGATGACCATGGTAGCCCTCTCGTTCTCAAAACGGGCCTTAGTGATCCGGGCTAAGGCAAATGTTTCTCCTAAAGTTATAGGCCTTGCCCTCAACAGATCTATTTGTAACATCAACTTAAGTCCGGAGATATAAAACGATGTAAGTAAAGATTCAGAGATCCACGCTACTCGATTTGCAAGTATCACAAACTCACTCTCATATTCGGCCACCGTACCCATTTGCAATAGCTTAGATAGTGCATATTTCGCATTCTGATCGCTGCCACCTAATGTCATGGAATAAAGGATTTTTTTGCGATGAACAGTACCCCACGATGAACAGTGTTCGGTGAATAGTACCCACGATGAACAAATTTTTTTTAGAACTTTAAATCGAAACCCTCTCAACGAGAGCTCTCAATGAAAGCACCAATTGATACGACCCTGTTAGGGGTTGTATCGGGATAGGGCACCACTTCAAGCGTGTGCTGGCTCCGTCAGAAAATAGAAGAGAAGATTAGAGATATTTTGTTCTTTAACTTTGATTGATTGAATAATGAAGAATGATTCGGTATATATACCGAATAAAAGACATGGCTTGGATCATAAGCCAACTACAAGATAAACATTGACTTGACACTTTCCTAACACAAGTTATTGACTTTCCTAATACGACTCAACACATATCCTAAACATAAATAACTATGATAGTTATCCAAACCGTGGGCGTATCATTAATTGATACGACTCTGTTAGGGGTTGTATCGGGTGGGCACACTTCATGCGTTGTGATGCTACCGCCAGAAATTTAGAAGAGAACTGATTAGAGATAGTTTGTTTCTTTATACATTGATTGATTGAATAATGAAGAATGATTCGGTATATATACGAATAAAGACATGGCTTGGAGCATAAGCCAACTACAAGATAAACATTGACTTGACACTTTCTTAACATAAGTTATTGACTCTTTGATCGACTAAACACATATCCTACACATAATGAACTATGACTAATTTAAACGTGCGCGTATCTTCCCCACTCCATTAAGAACACCATCCTTGTCACTAAAGGTGTGTCCTAAATATATCTTGATTCCGAGATCCCATAATCTTCTTTGCATTGCAGCCTTCATCTTTTTCTTCTTTATGTACTGGTCATTAAGACGTTGATCTAGTGGGGACTTCAAAACAACAAGCTCTTTCTCACTAGTTTGCATGTGATATGATGGGGTTCCTGGGGGGTAATGACGCTCATAAGACTGTCATTGATTACTTGCAGTTGAAGTGAATTTAATTTTGCTTTCAATGCTGCTGCATCTAGCATAACTAGGTACGGCTCGTATTTTGCATCCTTTAGTTGTGGCACCAATCCACGAATACCACTCTCATAAATTCCGTTTCCACTCATCAACTCTTGACACCCGTGTTATTCAGATGTAGAGACCATACTTGTTGGTACAACTTCCACCTTGTCCGAAGTATGGAGAATTGATTCCTTCAACACTTGGTCCGGTATAGCTATGTTGGGGTCATCTTGGTTTTCTTGTTTATTCTTCACGCCAGGGTCTTCTTGATCACCAACATTAGTATCAACTGCTTGATTATTTTCGTCCTCAAAACGAGCCTCGGTGATACGGGCTCAGAAGAAGGCTTCTCCTAAATTTAAAGGATAAGACCTTACAAATTCTAAATTATGGAGGGTAATTGATTTGACTGCATTAATTAACCATATTTAATTTAGTCATGAAATCACTAATTCCTAAATTATAAAGGATAATTATGGAAGAGATTAATTGGCCATTAATCTCTCATTAATTTCGTTATTAGGTTTTGAGTAAATCCCTATAAATAGGGATCATAATTGCATGAAAAAACACACAGAAACACTAACACATAGAACCGCTTAGGGTTTCTTGATATGTTCTAGTACATGAACAAAACACTTGGTTTTTTATCCCAAGGAGGGTTTTCGTGGAACCAGGCATAGGGTATCGAATAATTCTTCTTTGGAAAATGATTACACGGACTTCAAGTGAGATCCTGTTAATCCATCTTTTGGTAATTAGTTAGGTATTGATTGTCTTTCACCCTGATATGTGATTATACAACAAAATCTAAGATGATTAAGTTGTGATATCCAATGGCTGCTGTTGCTATGAAACACATGGCTTCAAACTTTGCCAAGCTTGACTAGTTTGAAGGGGTGAACTTTCGAAGAGGCAAAAAGAAGATGCAACTTCTTGCTTTCATTCATGATAGTGATGTATGTTGTTGTACTACTCCTAGCCTGACGATGGTGGTATGTGCAACGATCGGAACAAATCAGGAATGGAGGCCAAGTGGGCATGATAACGCGCAAATAATACATGTTTTCTATGGGTGTTATTTGTAATTTATTTTTATCATTTCTCGTGAAACTTTCGATACTTAATATTCCTAAATTTGGTTTACAGGTTCACTTGAAACATTCAGAGGATAGATACATCTAATCCAAACAATTACACATTAAAAAGACACACAATTTAAGAAAAAGATCAACAATCAAGTTCTATGTGCCAAATGTGCGCCGCACTTGCCATTTGTGCATACGTACTGTTCCTTCAAGTCAAAAGACAGTCAAAATTGCATTAACTCAACAAGTACGCCGCACAAACTTTTGTGTGCGCCGCACTTCCCATCTTGTAACACCCCAAGAATCAGGTCGCAGCGGAAAGGTAACAATGGGGTGCTACGTCAAAGTACAAAAATCAAGATATAGAAACGACCTTAAATGGACGTTTAAAAATAAGATTCATGCAATGTCATTACCAAAAGTTCAGAGTTTTCTGTTAGGTCCCTTAGTTTTGATAAAAAGACATTAGATTTTATAAGGACAAAAAGTTATCATTGAAATTTAAGAAATCAGAATCCCTCTATTAGATATCCGTCACGGCTCGCTCAGCCAAGCTTATGCCTCAGCACCTGAAGATTAAAACATGCTAAAAACGTAACAAAAATTATTGACGTGAATTCATAGTTTATCAGGAATAACGTGGACCACAAAGATCGGATAGTAATAGTAGACTATGAAAAAACGTTAATAGTCTAAAAAAATGTATTATTGCCCTATGCTATGACAAGAACATTAACGTAATAAACTATAATCAAACCAGTACTCGAGGTTTGTGCCCCAACACGGATACAGATGTTACAAAAACATCCTATGAATTTTCTCAATACAGATGTTGCCAAACATCCTACGAATTTTCTTCAAATGTTAAATGCGTCAATGGTCAACTAGAAACCACAGCCCAGACGGGGATGGTCAGTCCCGATAGATCTATCCATAACACTAGCGTATACCCAGCAGGTATTTAACGGTTCATGATAAAAGGGACTTATAATGGCAAATACGGTAACTTAGGCCACTAATGTAATCAGGAAATAGCATACAGTTTCTGAAACATTGTTTCAAGAAATCAAGCATGTAATCTCCCACGTATTTAGACAAAGCAAGTAGTAGAAAAAAGGGGGCTATGAACTCACCTTGAGTGAATGGTAATCAACAAGTATTCACAATAGAAAAAATGCGTCACGAAGGAATCCGAAGGCAACCTAATCCAATATAGGTCGTATAAGTACTAAACACTTTGATTATTTATAGGTCGTATAGCTCATCATACTATCGTTCGGGCTATCATAATTAAGAGGTCATGTAGTAACGTATGAGGAGCTAGGACACTTTAAATCGTAAATCCAACAACTCGTCGATACGCCACCCCAAAAGAGGCTCATTATGAAACTCCCATAGTTATATAAGTTACTTTGATTAACTAATACCACATATAATTCTATATAGCTACATCACCATCTAATCGTTTTAGTGAAATCATATTTATAAAGTAAAAACGTTTATAAGTATACTTTAGTAAAACTGGCGTAACTTTCTCGTTTTAAGTCTGTTTCTTTCGTTTCTTACGTCCACGCCTTCGTATTAAGACGAGTTATCAAAATATAACATTTTCAAAATTTGAGTTTTTCTGATGAATAGTGATTTTACTGTTCATAACAGCTATATATTTATTTTTTTATAGATTTAGTTATCGTAAATCTCGTAAACGTCGTATTTTATTCGTTATAGCTCCGTTTTTAGCGATTCTTTCGAGCACGTCTTTGTTTTTAAAAGTTCTATCATATTAATGATGTTTTCAAAAATAAAAGTCCCTGATGAACAGTAACTTTTTATAAAACTTATTTTATAAAACCCGGTATTAACGTAAACTTGAAATCGTCGTATCTTTTTCCGTTATAAATCGGTTTTTCAAGTTTCTTATCATTTTGGAATCGTCATGAGGCGTACTATCTTTTTAAAACATGTTGGGCCTGTGTCAAAAGTCGAACCAAAACAGTCCCGTTGAAATCAATAGATATACTTATTTATATAACTTGTTAAGTAAACTTTAGAAACCCTAATTTTGTATATACACTTTTTATACATATAACAACATGGTACAATACTTATAACCCCATTATATCATGATATTATCAACCTAATATCATATGAAAAAGTGTACAAAAGCATAATCACAAGTCAAAATATGTTTTACATGTTTAAAAGCATCCTAATGGTGATATTTCTAAATAGAACATATAAACTCATAATATGATAAAAGTAAAGACATAAAGGGTTTTAGGTAACCTTAATGAGATGTATGATGATGAACCAAAGTATCTAAACCCTTGTTTAGTTATAAAACCAAAGCTTGCACTCTAGAAACCCTAGTTTTCAAATAAAAACCCTAATCTTCCATTTTCTTGCTTAACACTTGCAAATGGTTAACCAAGGCTTCAAACCATTTTAGTAGGTCTTAGATATGTTGTGTGTATACTTGTATGGTCTTGTAAAATCAAGGTATGGATTATAAAAAAAAGGGTGTTTGTTGTCGTGACTTGAAAGAGAGAAAATGGTTTGATTTTCTTAAGTGTTTAGAGAGTGTGTGGCTTATTACTTGTATGTACTCCTTCTTATAGCAACTAGGCTAGTCAAAGATCATTGAAAGAGTCCAAGGGGGGGTTTGGGTCGTTGGAACAAGAAGAGGGAAACAAGGGGAGGGTTTTAGGGGGTCTTGGGTCAAAGTAACTAGTCATGGTCCTTATGGTTTGATAAATCATTGTTGTACATGTTTCTTGTAAGGTTTTTGGTGTGCTTCATGTCCCCTAGTGCTCATATACACGAAATTAGGGAGGGAAATGGCTAGGAAAAATATCTTTGATATTTTGAGTTCATTTCATGCATTACTTGAAGCCATAGTGTATAAAGGTTAAGTGTAGATGCAATATTTGTAAAGTGTAGTGTGTAGTTGATTTATTTAAGGTACAATATGACTAACAATGATAATTTGGGTAAAGTTTAATAAAACTTTTAGGTATTGGGTATAAAAATGGGTATTTGTTGAAGCGTAGATTTATTTTTGTGGTTCCGGGTATACTTAAACGTAATTTATCGCGAACCGTAAATGTTTTACGCATCCAATAAAAATAAAATATAAAAAGTTTATTATTACTTTCATAAAAATAATATATTGCTTGCTTGACGAAAGCTTTAATTCGTTTGGTGTCCGTTTACGTTAATTATTGATTTTTAGCTTACGCGATTTAACTTAACTATTAAAATTAAAAGATTAAATGCGAACGCGTACGAGAAAAAAAAAATAGTGAATTTAATATCGTCGTACATTAGATCCAAAAATACGGATTGTTACAGGCCTTCCCGGTTTTTAATGACCTTGTCTCAAGGCTTTTAGTTGTGAACATTGACGAATGTAGGAGTTCAGAGAAAAGATATCCGTTATTTCTTCTGGAATAATATTGATGAAGAGGTGTAGATAATAATAATAATTATTATTATTATTATTATTTTATTTATTTATTTATTATTATTTTTTTAACAGTGCCCCAACGGTCGGTGAACAGTAACCCCCAACGGTTACTTTCCCCCTTTTTATAACATAAAAATTTTATACCTCCATTTTCTCTATACAAACACTTAATTCTTTAATTACATTTTCTCTTATCAATCCTCAAAAATGTTTGCACATATCACGCTCTTGGCGAGATGGCGACCGCATGCGATAAGCACTCGGTTCTTATTTGCCTACTTCCCATAAGAAGAAGGATTTCAAGTATTTGGCTTTCATTCTAGCAATTCTCGGACCCTCATTGTTCTTTGCAATCAGGTAGATCTTATTTTGGATAGGAATAGATATTAGGGGAGGGTTGTAATAAAACTTGTATTTCTCTTTATGTTTCTTATTGTAATCGTTATTTTCTAAGATAATAAATGGGGATGTTGTTGGCAATAAATCTTTTTGTTACTTTTATTTATGTCTTTCGATTATTTCCGATACCACGCTTGTAACTCGTTTGCATTTTACCTTCTATATTGATTTAACTTTGGAGTTTCCAGATTTGTGTTGTTGGTTTAAAATTTATTGTGTTGCGACCCAGGCCTAAGGCTCCTAGTGGGCTTATTTGTTTCCCTTCAGTTAACGTGTCAGTTGTAACACTTTTTTTTGTGATGTCGACTTTATATAGTAAGGTGGAGTGTAAGGTCTGTAGTTGCTATGGTCTATGATTTTTCGAATTTCCGAAGTAAACGAGTTTTATGAATACGCACATAATAAACTTGATGCAAATTGAAAATTGTTTATTGACAGAAGTTTTAAGGTGACTACTCTCAGGCATGGGCATGGTCCTTCTGAAGTATAATAGTTTTCAGCTATGTATTTGAGGGCTAACGGATGCGATGCTCATTTTCGTTCATAAATTGTGTTATAATTCCTAATATTTATGGGCGTGATTGGTTATAAAAACTTATAGAGAGTTAAAGTATTAGAAAGAATTGACGTTTTATAATATGTTATAATTTGATATGATACTGAAAGTATTCAGTACAAACGAAATTGAAGCGAAGAGTAAACATGATTTAAGCGAGAATTCTTAAGGGATAAAAGCTAAGCATTGTTTTATAAATAATCAAGATTAGTCGTATTTATTTAATTGATCGATAGAAATTAGATATTGATATATCAAAATAGATAGAAGTAAGAGATCGTATTTAACCATAGTATTATATATTCTAAGATTATATATATGGCATTTATTGACCAATCGAAAAAAGTAAGTAAGGATCAGGGGAATACGCGATGCGCATGTGTCTGGATTAACGGATAGCGATGAAGGTTTCTGATTTAAAAATGAAAGAAAGAAAACCTTTAAACTTTGTGGTTTTAGACTAGGTTTGAAAATGACCAGTTCCCTATAACCTTGGCTCTTGGTACCATCTGTAACACCACAGAATCGCAGGTCGCAGCGGAACAAGGTAACAATGGGGTGTACGTCAAAGTACAAAATCAAGATATAAGAAAAGACCTTAAATGGACGTTAAAAATAAGAATCATTCAATATCATTACAAAAGATCAGAGTTTTCACGTTAGGTCCCATAGTTTTGTTAAAAAGACATTAAGATTTTATAAAACAAAAGTTTCATTGAATTTAAGAAATCAGAATCCCTCTAATAGATATCCGTCGCGGCTCCCATCCAAGCTTATGCCTCAGCACCTGAGATTAAAACATGCTAAAACGTCAACAAATTGTTGAGTGAATTATAGGTTTATAGGAAATAGCGTGGACATAAGATCGATAGTACTAGTAGACTAGGTAACACATTCAATAGTTAAAACATGTATTATTGCACCTAAGCTCATGGACATCCGAACCTTAACGTTATAAACTATAATCCAAAACAGAGTACTCGAAAGGTTGTGCCACCAACACGGATACAGATGTTACAAAAACATCCTACGAATTTTCTTCAAATGTTAAATGCGTCAATGGTCAACTAGAAACCACAACCCAGACAGGGATGGTCAGTCCCGCTAGATCTATCCATAACACTTGCGTATACCCATCAGGTATTTAACGGTTCATGATAAAAGGGGATTTAAATGGCAATACGGTAACTTAGGCAATAATGTAATCAGGAAATAGCATTCAGTTTGTAATACTTGAGTCCCAAGAAATTAAGCATGTAATCCACCCTGTATTTAACAAAGCAAATTGTCGTAGAAAAGGGGCTACGAACTCACCTTGAGTGAATTGCCAATATATTACCACCCTTAATCAACTAGTATTCACAATAGAAAAATGCGTCACGAAGAATACGAAGGCCGACCTAATCCAATATAGGTCGTTAAAAGTTTCTAAACTCTTTGATTATATTTATAGGTCGTATAAGCTCATCTTACTATCGTTCGGGCTAATCATAATTAGAGGTTTAATTGTAGTAACGTTATGAGGAGTAGGACACTTTAAATCGTAAATCCTAAAACTCGTCGATACGCCACCCAGAAGAGGCCTCATTAAGAAAAACTCCCTAGTAATATAGTACTTTGATTAACTCAATACCCACATATAATTCTACTATAGTTACATTCACCATCTATCGTTTTATGGATAATCATATTTATAAAGTTAATAACGTTTATTAAGTATACTTTTGTAAAAACTGGCTTAGCTTCTCGTTTAAGTCGTTTCTTTTGTTATTTACGTCTGACGCCTTCGTATTAAGACGTCTTATCAAAAATATAACATTTTCAAAATTTGAGTTTTTCTGATGAATAGTGATTTTACTGTTCATAACAGTTATAATTTATTTCTTATAGATTTAGTTATCGTAAATCTCGTAAACGTCGTATTTTATTCGTTATAGCTCCGTTTTTAGCGATTCTTTCGAGCACGTCTTTGTTTTTAAAAGTTCTATCATATTAATGATGTTTTCAAAAATAAAAGTCCCTGATGAACAGTAATTTTATAAAATCATATTTTATAAAACACCGGCGATTAAACGTAAACTTGAAATCGTCGTATCTTTTTCGTTATAAATCGGTTTTTCAAGTTTCTTATCATTTTGGAATCGTCATGAGGCGTACTATATTTTCAAAACATGTTGGGGCTGTGTCAAAAGTCAAACCAAAACATTTTCCGTTGAAAACAAAGTGATTACTTATTTTTATATAACTTGTTAACTAAACTTTAGAAACCCTAATTTTGTATATACACTTTTTATACATATAAAAACATGGTACAATACTTATAACCCCATTATATCATGATATTATCAACCTAATATCATATGAAAAAGTATACAAAAGCATAATTCACAAGTCAAAAGATGTTTTACTTGAGGTAAAAGCATTAATGGTGATAATTCATAATAGAAACATATTAAACTTATAATAATATGATAAAAGTAAAGACATAAAGGGTTTTAGGTAACCTTAATGAGATGTAGTATGATGACCAAACAAATCCAAACCCTTGTTTGGATTATAACCCTAGTTTTTACAACCAAGAAAACCCTAACTTTTCCAAGAAAAACCTAGCTTCCTTTCTTGCTTCAACACTTGTAAATGGTTAACCAAGGCTTAAAATTACCTTAGTATATCTTAGGAATGATGTGTTCTTACTTGTAAATGTTGTAGAATAAAAATGTATGGATCGTTTGTGTTATTCTTTTTGAGCCGTGGGTTTGTAAGACAAAGGAAGAGAATGGGAGTTGTCTTGTTAAATGAAAATGAGTGCGTGTGTTCTATCACAAGGTATGTATGCATATATATATTCTTAGGCTAGTCAAGAACCACTATGGAAGGTTCAAAACTTAAGCTCCATGGGGGTTCGGTTCAAGGGACAATGTACTAGAGGGTTTTAGGGAAGAATGTTGGCTTCAAAAACAACATGTTCGAGCTAAACCTTAATGAGTTATAAGTTGTACAAAGGACTAGATAGTAAAATTTTTCTTGCTCTATGTCTCACTAGGAAAATTTATTTACACCGAAATTTAGGGAGGGAAATGGCTAGGAAAAATATCTTTGATATTTTGAGTTCATTTCATGCATTACTTGAAGCCATAGTGTATAAAGGTTAAGTGTAGATGCAATATTTGTAAAGTGTAGTGTGTAGTTGATTTATTTAAGGTACAATATGACTAACAATGATAATTTGGGTAAAATTTAATAAAACCTTTAGGTATTGGGTATAAAAATGGGTATTTGTTGAAGCGTAGAAAAGTTTCGGTAGTTCCGGGTATGCCTAAACGTAATTTTATCGCGAAACGTAATCAATTTACGTAACCAATAAAAATAAAATAAACAAAGTTAATAATTATACTCAAAATAATTACTTAACACTTGCTTGATGTAAACATTTATTTGTTTGGTGTCCGTTTACGCTAAACGATAATTTTTAACTTACGCGATTTAACTTAACTATTAAAATTAAAAGCGAACGCGTATGAGAAAAAAAAATAGTGAATTTAATAGCATCGTACATTGATCAAAAATACGAATTGTTACACATCTGATATAAAGCATTTATGAAGACTTTAATGCTATTGCATTTACACCCCAAGTACGCCGCACTTATTCTCTTGTACGCTGCACTTACTCACTAAACATTTAATGCTAGTGCATTTAATCACCATGTGCACCGCACAAACTTTTGTGTGCGCTGCACTTTCGCTCAAAAATCAGCCTATAAATAGAGGATGGCTTTTCACTCTCAAATCACTCCTCTTATTCCAAAAATCATATTCCACACACACATACTCCAATCCTCTTATCCATCATCCATATAAACTCCAAAAACACTACTCCCTTTGAAGAATAAAGATCTAACGATCAAGAACGAAGACGGTTATCAACTTAGTTATTGAAATAATAGAAGTCTATGTTAAATCTACTTTTTTTATGAACACTTTATCCATGAGAGGCTAAATCTCTCATGACTACTTAGTGATGTTATGATATAAAATAAGCATTTGGTATGATCGTGATCTCTTTAATCTTAAGCTTATGTTGAAATCCTATTATATCTTATCTTGTCCATCTTTGCTTATCAACTTAAATTGCCTAGTTATATTGGTATAGGTCGAGAGACCCGGTATGATCTATGTGGTTTTAAAGATTTGTCTATGATCTTTATCGTTTGTGCCGAGAAATCTACTTTCGTAAATTGATAAACAAATAAGCTTTGATATACTAGTAACTGGATTATTTGAGTGACACATACTAAATATAAGTCTTAAGTAAATTAATTTAGTTTGTGAAAACGTTTTTCGACCAGAAAATCCTTTTTATAAATTAAAGTTTCATCTTCGAGGTCTAATCATTTCCAATGCTTATAAATTATTTTCAACTATCCGAGTAGTCATCTTTATTATCACTGGTAAAACAAAAGTTACTTTCAAAATTGTTAAAGTCTATTTTCTTTCTGATTATTTGAACACTACTCAAATCCCTGTGGAACGACCTGGTCTTACCTAAAAAGATTATACTACATACGTGGGTTATACTTTTACCCGTGTGTTTCCCTATAATAAAAATTGGTATTTTCAGTCATTATAAATTTAAAGCTTTTGAAACACATCAAAGTTTTTGGCGCCGCTGCCGGGGATTTTTAAGCTGTTCTGTAGTCAACCCTGGAAAATTACTTTAACTCCCCCTCTTTTTCAAAAATCGCCGTACAGTTTTCTGGCAAACTGACCCCAAACAATTTCTCTCTTGGATGCATACACGTGCTTCTAATTCTGAACTTGTTGAACCTTTCGAAGACTTCATCGACAAAACAGAAGAGTTCCATACGATCAAAGAAATAATCTACCACAACACCCAAGAATTGTCTACCCGTCAATTCTTAACATCAATTACTTTCGTCACTTTCTTGATATTCTTTGAAATTACGATCCAATGGATGATGAACCCATGTGGGCTGCCGACCATGTTGTCGCTCCGACTCCTGGTTCCGCAATCACTATTCCTGAAACCGCAAACGAATTTGCTATTAAAGGTAACCACTTGACTCTTGTCAAAGGAAACCAATTTGATGGTAGAACCAAAACCGATCCTCATAAACACATTCATGAATTCCTCGGAATCTGCGATATGTTTAAATACAGAGATACTGAAAATGAAGCCGTCCGCCTAATGATGTTTCCCCTATCACTAACTGGAGAAGCAAAAACATGGCTGGACGAACTCAACGAAGGAACTATCGAAACATGGGATGAACTTCGAACCGCTTTCATTAGCCGATTCTTTCCCCCAGCTCTTTTCGACCGACTCCTCGGAGAAATCCGAGCTTTCTCTCAACATGAAAACGAATCTCTAACCGATGCTTGGCTTCGTATGAAGGAAATGCTCCGAAACTGCCATGGTCACAATCTGTCCAAAGGCAACATTATAAAAATCTTCTATCATGGTCTCAGCGAAATAACCCAAGAAGTTCTAAATGCCGCAGCCGGTGGTATTTTCCTCTATAAAACACCAAATCAAGCTTATCAGCTTCTCGAAGATAAAGTCTTACTCAAGCTCGACTGGGCTAAAAATCAAAAAACCAAATCATCTCTTAAGAAAACCGTTGCTTTCGCCGATGAAGGTAGCAGTAATTCTGATACTGACAAAATTATGGCTCGAATGGATGCCATGACCCTAAAAATGGATGCTCAGTACAAAGAACTCCAATCGAATGCTAAAAAAACAAAACCCGATCTTGATGAAGATGACATACCGATGTCCCGTGAAGAAGAATCCAAATTTATGCAAACTTTCCGTAAGACTCGTTTTTACAATGATTACCGTGACCGAGACTCGAATCGCGATAATTGGCGTTCGAGCGGACGGAATGATTATAATCGAGACAACTACCGATGATAAACCATACCATATTCAAAAACAATTCAACGATTTCATGAAATCTCAACAAACAACCAACGCTTTTGTCAAAGAAACGTTCATGGATCTCAAAACCCAACTCAAAACCGTAGCCAAAAATCATCAATCTTTAATCCAGAATCTTGAAACTAAGTTTGACAGACTCGCTAACAAGCAATCTGGTCGACCCTCTGGATCTCTTCCAAGTAACACTCAACCAAACCCAAAAGGCCACAACTCCAAAGCCTATCAACCACCGCAATCTCGCAATGAGCATGTAAATGCCGTATTCACAAGAAGTGGTAAATCCTATAACCCACCAGTTAAACCAATTGATCAACAAGAAAATTCTGCAACCCCTATCAATTTCGATAATGATCCAAAGACTCAAAATCCAAAACCAGCCAAAGAAACTCCGTTACCCAAACCATACAAACCAAAAATCCCATATTCTCAACGTCTAAGGAAAGAAAAAATGGAAGTCCAATACGGAAAATTTCTCGACATGATCTGCGCCGTCCGAATCAATGTACCTCTTATTGACGTCTTAGCCGGAATGCCTAACTATGGAAATTTTCTCAAGGAACTAATCAGCAACAAACACAAAATCGAACAAATTTCTGCCGGTTTCTTAAGCGATGAAAGTTCAGCAATGATACAAAACAAAGTTCCACCCAAACTCAGAGATCCCGAAAGTTTTCTCATTGCATGTAATTTCAACAAGACCTTTTCCTGTAATGCTTTAGCCGATCTTGGTGCTAGCATTAACCTTATGCCATATTTCTTATATGCGAAACTATCTCTCGAAACTCTTAAACCCACCAAAATAAGCGTAAGATTAGCCGACAGATCATTTTAATACCCTGTTGGAATAGCTAAAAATATGCTCGTTGAAGTTGGTAAATTTACCTTTCCTGTCGATTTCGTTATTCTCGAAATGGAAGAAGACAGTAAAGTTCTCCTCATCTTGGGATGACCATTTCTTCACACTGCTGATGCAATTATTCGAGTTAAACAGAAACAACTCAATCTTGGAGTTGGAACTGAACGAATGATCTTCAATATCGATTATGCGATGAAACACTCTTATTCGAACGATGATACCTGTTTCAGTATCGATGCTATTGATGAAATCTTACAGGAAGATTTCGACGCTCTTCTAGACGAAGGTAGTAAAATCCTCCATTCCATCGAAGGAACCCTTCTCGAAGAAGAAATCTTTGCTGAATTCGATGAATTCATGGCATTGACTGCCGATGAAAACTCTGACTCTGAATCTGATACCGAAGACCCACCATTTGAAAAAATGACCATCAACACAGATTATAAAATCAAGACATCCCTGGAAGAACCTCCTACGGATCTTGAACTTAAACCCCTTTCTGATAATCCGGAATATGTATTCCTAGAATAACCTACTTTTCTTCCTGTTATCATATTATCTCAGCTTTCAAAAGAAAAGAAAAACAAACTTGTATCCGTCCTTAAGAAACACAAGCAAGCCTTTACATGGAAAACAACTGACATTCCTGGTATTTTCCTATCATTTTGCAAACACAAAATACAACTTCTGGATGACAAGAAACCGCTTGTCCAAAAACAGAGAAGGTTGAATCCAAACATGCAGGAAGTTGTTAAGAAAGAAATCGTGAAACTCTTGGATACCGGTATTATTTATCTAATTGCCGATAGTCCTTGGGTTAGTCCTATTCACTGTGTGCCAAAGAAAGGTGGTATTACAATTGTCACAAACGAAAATAATGAACTTGTCCTAACATGAACCGTTACGGGTTGGCGAGTATGCATCGATTATCGCAAACTCAATAAAGCAACCACAAAAGATCATTTCTCCTTACCATTTATGGATCAAATATTAGAAAGACTAGCAGGAAATAAATATTTCTGTTTCATTGATGGTTTTTCTAGATATTTTTAAATTCATATCGATCCTAATGATCAAGAAAAAACAACATTCACATGTCCTTTCGGCACATACGCTTATAGGCAAATGCCTTTCGGTCTATGTAATGCTTCTGCTACATTCCAAAGGTGCATGTTGGCAATCTTTCACGATATGATCGAAGAATCAGTCGAAGTATTCATGGACGATTTTTTCGTCATGGGAAACTCTTTTGACACCTGCCTAAACAACCTCGATAAAATGCTCCAGCGTTGTAAGGAAGCTCATCTTGTCCTTAATTGGGAAAAATGTCACTTCATGGTCCAAGAAGGAATTGTGCTTGGACACAAGGTGTCTAGCGCAAGACTTGAAGTTGACAAAGCAAATTTTCGTCCACCACATCTTCTTTGGTTGCTTATTCTGATGCAGATTGGGCTGGGTGCCCCACTACACGTCGATTACCTCCGGTTATTGTTGTTTTTTTGGATACAAATCTACTTTTCGTGGTCTTCAAAGAGGACAAGTTACCCTTTCTCGCTCATGTGCTGAAGCTGTGTATCGGGGTGTTGCTAATTGACGTTGCTAAAACATTGTTGGTTACGTAATCTTTTACGAGAGGCTTTTTACATCATTGTCTTACCGACTACACTTGTTTATGTGACAATGTAAGGTGCCGTTTATTTCTCTTCTAATACTCGTGCAACATCAACGCCACGAAGCATATTGAGATTGATATTTCACGTTGTTGTGACTTGGTTGCGCTGGTTATCTGAGTACTTCATTTACCTTCTCGTTATCAGTATGCAGATATCTTCACCAAAGGCTTACCTACGGTTTTGTTTGATGAGTTTCGCTCCAGCTTGAGCTACTTATAGAAGATGTTCGTCCTCTCTACGCTCAAACTGCGGTCTGGGGATGTTAGCAGACGGTGTTGTGATGGCCCACAAGGCCTGTTTTTTTAACGTGCTCTGATTAGGCCCAATGGCTAAGTACTTAGTATATATATACATTGTATTGTACTCATTATACTCATTCAATAAACACAGTTTACAGCATAAACATTCATTTCGGTTTAAAAAAACTTATACACATGTATACTTATATTGCTCTGAGCCTAAATGCATAGGAAAAACTATAAAAAAACTTCTGCAACATTTAAACCAAGAACTAAATTTGAAGAAATTTGAACCTTTGATAGTTAGTATTTTTATAAAAAAACTAGGACACAAATTAAACGTTTTAAAGTCACTTGATTCTTATAAGCAAATTCCTTATGTATCTTGTTGCTGGACACGTAAATCTGCAAACAATGAGTAATAAAACAATAGCACTGTAATTTATAAATAGAGTACGACTGCAGCACCTCTTCACCATTCCAAACAAAAGTGACTTTCAATTTTGTTGAACGCAGGTGTCAATTAAACTCACGTGCTGAGTTCGAGCTTCAGGGGTGCATTTCACCACCGGTGAGTAGTGGTAACTTGGTGGACCCATTTTTTGAGATATTTGGTTTGTGAGTGTGTTGTGAGTATCTTATAGTGGGGTATATTCTTTATATAATGTGGGTATTTTAATGAAAGGGTGGGTTTAGTTGAAGGTGACTGTTATTACGGTTTGAAAGGTGAGTGGTAAAGTTTGGAGAGAGGAAAAAAAACAAAAAAAAAAAAAAACTCAGACGTGGAGCTGAGGTGTAAGGTGAGTTTGGTCTTGTTACTCCATCCAGCCTAATTGTAGGTGAGAATCAACTACATCGAGTTAATATGGGTATAGCCCAAAACATTTTTATGATAACTTGACATTTGCAGATGAAACCTGTTTAGGGGTTTTTTTGTATATGCGCGCCCTGCGTTAGCTTTTCAGTGGTCTATCGGAATCAAGGAATGAAATGATAATGAAGAATACATGGTTGGTGTATATGAATATCCATAGTGGATATGCATTCCGCGTTATCAGATTTAGTCATAGGAGGGAAGGTAGGCCACTTTAGAAATTCATTCCTTCTTATACGTTATTTTTATATTTATTTTTTAGATAAAAAAAAATATTCATTCCTCCTCAATTTCATTACAGCTAACTCAACACTCTTCTTTTACCATTGGAAAAAAAATAATCATATTTTAGTACATGAGCTAATGAGCATCTCTTTCACACCAAAAAGTAAGTTACTGTGTTTTTGTCTTCATCATCTAAACTACAAAAATAATGAAGAGTATATCATTGAATAATTTTGGATAGTTTTTGCATTTTTTTTATGAATTATATTATTGATCACGACGTGAAATATATTATCCTATTTTTAGAATTAGGATAATGTTGCTCATTCTCATTAACACCACTAAATAGTTCTTGGAGCTAATTTTGAAATTTGGGTTTTTATTTTGCTTGGTCTTTTTCAATATGTGATGTGGAAGAATATGAAAATCATCTTTTTGAGTTTTGTAATTTGGTTTTTTTCAAATTTTCAATTTAAGTTTTAAATTTTTTGTTTTTATGTTAAAAGAATATTGAGACCTATTTTTTTTTATACCAGACAATACTTTTGAAACAATCATATTCATTCTCATTCTATCTTTTTATCATTATCAAACCTATATTCATCGTGATTCCGTCAAGCAAACCAAACGACGCCTTAAGCTACATAGGCTTCTTTTAAAAGAGGCAAATTAACAGTGTATGTAAATCTTATTTCGAAAAAATGGCCGAAATTCCATTAAATCAAAGTTAACAACAAATACATAGAAAAATAAAGGAACTGGAGATTGTATATTTCTGTAATAAGAAATCACATTCGTAGCAAATAGGTATCTTCTTGAGTTTATCAGTAATTGTTGAAAGTTTTATAAAACTGAGGGATTGTAAGTTACTGAACGATTCAGTGAACTGTCTTTGAACCGTTCGGTATAAAAGTTCGTTTAGGTCGTTTATTTATTACAATGACTACGAACAGGTACATTTTTTAGTTCGTTTAATTAAATGAAGCACGAACATGAACAAAAGTCTTCGTTTTCCGCTCGTTTATGTTCAGTGAAACGTCGATATTTGCGTTCATTAACGTTCGTTTATGTTCATTTATTTGTTTATGTTCGTATATCATATCTTTAATTATATACTTCTAAAATTTGCATTTTGAACAAAAACAACACTTATAAAACAAAATATTATGCATAATTTGATAAATTTTATGTTCATTTTTCTACGTTCATTTATGTTCGATCGTTTATGTTCGTTTAAGGTTCGTTTAGTTTCTTACTATGTAACGATATACGATTCAATACGAACATGAACAATCATTTTCTTAAGTAAACGAACTTTTGACAAGAAAATTTGCGTTTAAGCATTCGTGTTCGTTTTTTGTCGGTTAAAATTAAATGAACGAACATGAACAAGGCTCCGTTCGTGTTCGTCCGATTCGTTTACAACGCTATATAAAACTATTCTAGAATATGATTGCTTTATTAAACAAAATGCACATATGTTAAAAACATCACTCGATATAGTTGCTCTATTATTTTCCATCAAAAAATTACAGAAAACCAGACCATGTTGCCAATTTAAAGAGAAAGTGTTAATAAATGTTTTACTTCGATAACCGGTTAGATTTGAGTTTATTTGAATACCAAAATTGATATCAAAGGATTAATCATCACCTTTCATTTCTATTTTGATCTAAGGGACCAAAAACCCATTTCATACTCTTATTTTAAAATTTTAATAGTAAATCTCAAACCGTTAAATGTTAAGCGAAAAAAATATACTATCAAGACGAACATTTAATTATCTTTCTATAGATATGCACTTTGATATACTTTCGACAAAAAAATCATTTTTTTCATATATTTGTTTCTTGTTTTTTCTTGTTTTTTTTACGTTTTCGTTCTTATTTTTCTAAGTGTTCGAAACTTGCATGATAAATTTTTAGTTCATGACTTGTTTCGTTAACCTTTTACTTCTTCAGTCAGTTATTAAACTTGGAAGGAAGTCCTTCAGCTCAGTTGGCTGTGACGCTGGCTAAAGTCTATGAGCAGATAAATCTTGAGGAATTCAGTTTGTATAGACTTTTTCCAGAAGCTCATTGAGTTGTCCCACCATTGAGAAAGGTGGGTTGAGCTTCAGTGAGAGCTGCTTCAGCATTCAGCTTTTGTTCTTCTCAAGTTCCAGTTTATGCTTTTGAGACTGAAGAATGAGGACTTGGTTGGTAAGCTCTTGAATTTAAGAAGACCTGGGAGATGAGGATTTCAGAACTGAAGTGTCTTTAGTTTCAGCATTTGTAGTAGTGTGAACCTCAATATGCTCATATCATCACAGTCATCATAACAACATTTGACATGTCATCTTCAGGTGAAGTCCAAGTCTTTGAAGCTAGGTTGCACATTTGACACCAGCTTTGCTAGATCTTCTAACTTGATTGTGCTGGAGGCTTCTTCTTTCTCAACTTGTCTAGCAATGAAGCTGACTCCTTTTCATGTTATAGGTTGAGTGAGGACAGTTTCCAATCCTTCACTAGCAGATTTTTTCAATTTCTTGAAGAAGGATGAGGCGGTGATCATTGTCGGAAGGCATAGCGGATCCCTCATCAATCCTTTTCTCAATTGATTTAATTTCCTCAAGAGCCACGGTTTTTCTGTTTCTTTCCAACGTCTTGATGTTGTTGCTCCATTGTTTGATCTTATCCTTGAGGCGGCGAAACTTTTCATGACATTTGAGATTAGAATCAAGCAATTCCCATTCCTCTTTAATGAGGTTATCAAAACCATCTCTCAGAAGCCATGAGTTATACAATTTGAACGGAGTGGGACCAAAATCAGTTTTGTCAATATGAAGAAGGATAGGGTTATGATCAGACCATAACCTATCGAGAGCAGTAATCCGAACATCTGGGAGCCGAATAGTCACATCTTCTGAAATAAGGAAGCGATCAAGTTTACTAAGCTTAGTACCTGCTTTATTCATCCAAGTAAAAGAGCGACCACCAATAGGAAGATCGACTAAACCTGTGGAATCAATGAAAGAGTTAAAATGATCAGCTTCAATACTATTCAAAGTAGTACCAAACCTTTCTTGTGCGTTTCTGACAGCATTCATGTCTCCAAACATAATATAGGAGCCATTATGGTGATGCATGAAGTCTGTGAGTCTATTCCATAAGGCAAGTTTAGAAACATGATCTTGTGGGCCGTAAATATTCACCATGAAACAGTCTCCCACTACATTCTTCCAATTCCCTTTGATAATAATAAACGAGTCGTCACACCAAATAGAATTCTTAGAGAACATATTGGGGTCCCATATAGAAATAAGACCACCTGAGAGACCACGAGCCATACTACAAGCATAATCAAAAGCATAGTTACCCCACATAGATTTAATTCGAAATAGCTCAAGACGAGTCATTTTTGATTCTTGAATCCCAAGAAAATGCACATTGTGTTTAAGGCAAAGGTCCTTTATCCACATGCGTTTTCTTCTTTTCCTCGTACCACAACTATTTATTGACAAAATATTCATTTGTCAACCATGTGAATCCCGATTCCTTTGATCATTTTGTTTAGAGTTTTTTTACATCCTCTAACATCATAACCAAGTGATGAGCCCACATCAATGATTTGGTTGAGTTCACTTAAAAGGGAAAATCCTTTGATATCATTTTTTCTACGTCTTGCAAACGATGTAGAACAATTGCTAGATGATGAAAAGCTCTTTTTCATGAACTCAAATCCAGGAGGTCTACTTAAATCCGAAGAATTATCCTTTGTTTCTGAATTAGTGGAATTAAAATTGGTGTCTTCTTCCATTTTTTTCTTTGGGGAGTCGATTGAATACCTATTTTCACCATCTTTTTTGTCCCCTTCGGTACCCAGTTCATTGTCAAAAGCTTGTTCATCCATATTGTTGAGTTTTGTTTGGAGTATTTCAAAATCATCAATCGGTTGCTCGTCGTTTGATTCAGATACATGATCCACCTCCTTTAAATCGTGGTTGGAGGAAATGTCATTGTAGTCATCTTTTATTTTTGTACTCCATGATCCAATTTCTTGGACCGAAACCTCAAAAGACTCATTCTTGATGTCGACTTGAACAGTTTCCGAGATGAGTTGATGTGATTTGGTAGATATGCAAAGTCTACCCGAACTCAATGCTGTGGATTCTTCCTTCTCAAAGAACAAGAATTTGAGGATCGAACGAGGATAACACTCATTGTGAACCCGATCTAAACCCAAACGAGTCAACTCGGTATTTACCGAGTTGACCCGGGTAAACTCAAGTGAGTCTAAACCCAAACCTATAACAACAATCAAACATAATCACAGCCTCATCAATCAAATCCAATACTAAACCTAACCCGTCATACTCAAGACAAACTCCCATCTCCTTCAACTTTAACAAGACTCGAAATAAATAAAAATATATCAAGATCTCAGTTGTTCGACTCATTCATCAAAATTATTCAAGATCATTATTGATCTTAATGAATCGAAACCCACCTCATCATTGATCTGTGAAGGTTCAAAACCCCCTTTAATGTTCGAACTTAAAGATAGTTGTATAACAAATTTGTTATCAACTATACCTTGTTTCGATTGAATCTTTCAAACAATAACCTACCCGAGACCTCTTTTTAAGAGATCTTGAAGATGCCCATAAGCTGAAATTTGTTCTTGTTTGTGTGTCATGATTCTTGTGGTTATATCACTCGCGTGACAAAGAACATATCATTGAGGAAGCTTGATTTGTTATTCAGTTTAGTGTATAAATGAGGAGGACGAGATTTTGATGAGAAGAGTATTAGGGCAGGTTGGGAGAGATGATAAGATGGGGGCGGAGGAGTTGTGAAAGTGATTAGGGTTTCCATATTATTAGGGATTCTATCACTATATAACCCAACTGACGTGATTTCATATGGATCGGGTATAGCAATCAGTACTAGGCTGCGTTTAACCATAATTTAGATTGGGCCATGCATGTAGAGTTGGGTTGGTGTTGGGTATGGTACTTTTTAATGGGCTGGTTATTAAGTAACAAATATCTCTTGGGCTGCTACATATACACGAAAATTAGCTTGTTGTTTGCAACTCTAGTTAATTTTCGATAATATTATGGTAAATGATTATATTTGTTGCTTATAGTGACTAGTGACAATTTATTGATAAGTGACGAGATCGAGATCAATTTGGAAAAAGAATCATGAAACTTAAAGGCTAGATTTGGAATTAATTTTTTAAGTGACTACGGAGTTGATCGGGTATCACTTATTTGACATTGAAGTGGTATTTTACGTTGGCGTGTTCTTATTTTATCTTGAAGTCGGGGTTGGTTGGATGCATGACTTTCAATGATAACTTGCTCGAGCTTAATTTAAGTTGAAGACTTGGTTTATCTAGTTTCCAGCAGTCAAGGGGTGGATGGTTGAAGACCTGGTTAACTATCACTTAAAGGAGTTACATTGTAGTACTCAGTGTCACACGCTTAGTCGTTGTGGATAATCGCAAGAGGTGATGAAAGTCTCATACTTTGGCCAAGGGTATTGAGTACTTAGAGATTTGCTTGGAGCACAAATTCTCTACACCGTTCTTCCAACATTAGCGCAAGCTTAAGTCACAAGAACGGAAAATTCTACTTCAGTTTCAAGTTTGGTATATCTGGTTTACTTCATCAGTGGTTACTTCAAAAAGCCTACAAGACGGTTGGTTAAATGATAGCCAGAGAGAGGTGATGAGTAGAGATTTGATCAGCAATTGATTCTCACGGGTTAGATCTGAGCTAATTTATTCCTCACACAAGTACTCAAGTAAATGCGCGTCCAAGGTGTTGCTGATTCCGACGTGTCGAAACCAGCAAGGGGGAAGGAGAAGATTTACCCTTGAGCCTGTGCCTTTCTTTTTCTTGAAAGCTTGACATGGAGCATCTTTCTTGAATTTTTTTAAGTTAGGCTATGCCGGGAAGACATATGTCATAACCGCAGAGAATATCAGCGCTTTAAATTATGGCTTTTTGGGTGCATTTCTTCAGACACATGGGGGAAGTGATATCTTGAGAACTTTTGCATGCATTATTTGACTTTCCAGGGGGAAGCGGTGTGAGAAGAATTATTTAAGCGTGAGAAGATACGTTGCTGATCCAGATAATGCTTACCCCAAACGATCAATCACTAAGCTTATTCTTAAAAGAGCAGTAATATTTGATGTGGTATCCTACCAGTTCCGCTGTGCACTTAATTATTCTAAGCTTGT
>BQNB010087129.1:9663-27997 GCA_026074375.1 Tanacetum coccineum
TTGCAAAACTTATGTTATGAAATTTGGTAACGATCCTGTGGGACGTATGTTAATTACTTTGAAACTTCTTTAAATGGAACAATGTTTTTAAACGCCTCTTTTTGAGCCGTTTTCTATATCCTTGTGTAATTGTGCTATGAATTAACACCTAATGTTGTATATTCCGCTGCGTGAAAATTGGGGGTGTTAAAGCACAAGACTATGGTTTGGAGGGTTAAGTGCTCACATGTGACCAAGTAACATAGCCAACACACACTAGAGGGTGTGTGTGTGTTGGTTCGGCAATGGCTAAGCACAAGGACCATAGTAACATTTTTTTTAAACAAGGCTCACTCAAGATTCAAGTTGGTCAAGATGTGTAAGTGTAAATCTCTTTTAAGAGTGTAAGAGATCACATGACATAACATAGAAAAGGTATGCATAGAAATGATACATCTAGTACTAAAACTTACCATTTCTATCATAAGCACATGTGTGCATGAAATCAAAAGATGCTCTAGTATTTAATTTAGGACTTATGGTGTTCTTGTTGTGGTTTTAGGCGTCACTCTTGGCCAAGACAAAGAGGTGAACGAAATTTTGAGTAGTGTGACACGAGAAATATGATAACTTGAGTTTACACGAAAAGATTTCGAGTTTTCGGGGTTCCGTTTGGTCAAAAACGCAAAAAACGCAATTTAAGAGATAAAACCCTAAAATTAATATCGGAAGTGGTTAAAAATCACGAAACACTCAGGAAAGCTAAAATATCTCATATTAAGCCTAAATTAATTTATAACCGATGCCGGAACGCGTCCGATGATGTTTCTCAGTTTTTACGCAGTTTAGTTCCCCGGTAAACTGTCAGATTTAAACGTAACGTATAAAATTTAAAAGTAGATAACCGGAATGGGTCAGAATACTAACCGGGAATTTATGGGGTGTGACAGTATATGTCTATTACGTCGTTACGGCCATGTATATACGATACAGCTGCCTTGTTGGTGTGGTACTTATGGTGAAAAACTGTTGAATGATCAATCCAATTTTCAGAGATGCATTAAAGGTTAGTAATGCTTGTCATGCAAGTTCACTCATTTGCAATATATGTTTTAGTGATATAGTTATGATGCTTAAATTTGTTTATAACTTCGAACTTGTGAAAGAAATACTTTACTCAGTTTTGGAAGTAATTACTTCAAGATGTTATCACAAAACAAATATGCGTTCCAACCATATTTCACTTTTTCAGTGGTAGTTTTATAAAAATTGTCCAAAGCTGTTGATGCAAATTGCAACGCATAATTAGGACTTAAAGTTGTATTAATGAACATTCCCTAAGAAGCAATACTTAATGTGGTATTACTCTATCTTTACGAGCAACATGCAACATATTTTTCTGTATTTTTTGTCTCATAGATATACAATATTTTGAGTTGGTTTTATGTTTTTTACAGGATCGTAAATAGCTTCAGAAGTTTGTTCTTTAGGAAGCCTCGGTTGCTCTTTAATCTGACATGTATATCCATCATCATTTATTACTCAAAGATGTACACTAATATGTTAAGTTGAATGTTGTAACTACAAGTTTATGCTAACACAATAGGAGATCCTGAAAAGTACAGAATTCAGCCCTCTAAGATATTTCCATCTGTTAAATTCACGGTTGCAAAGAAAGCTAACAGTCTCTATGCAGTTGTTAGTGGATCAAGTATAGTCACTAAGGTGAATTTCAGATTCACCCATCATCTTATATCATCCTTTTTCTCACTTTCTATAGAACTATTAAGAAACTCAATGTCTCTAAAGATGACCACAGTGGAGATTATGGGAGAAGATGACCACAGTGAAGACGCTTACTTTCGTTCTCTTATTTTTCTTTGCAATGATTTATCTTGCTTTGTCATGCACATTCGTGATAGAATTAGATGATACATATGAATTAGTTTTGTGATTGATAAATTAGTAGAATCAGTTACATATTAGACATCCAATGTATATGATTTTTAAACAAATACTATAATTAGTTTTCTCGCCTGGCCAATTATATTTTGTTGTTTCATGAGTGAGCAGGAACGGATTGAAAAATCTTTATTGAAATAAAGATGATTAACATACAAAATTAACAACCAAGATTGCGTACATAAAAACTTTATTTCGCATTTGAATTGGCAACATCTACATTGTTCTTGTGGATACTTTAATAACTTTTATTTTCTAAGATGAACATTCAATTCTTTTCGTTGGTAATGCATTCAACAAATAATTTTGTATGTTTATAATTGATTTTCTTCTGCTTAATATTTTGTAAACGATATTCACAAAATAAGCCCACCCATCAGGTGGACCATGCAACTATCATTTTCCACATGTTCGAGCATTAGTTATAATAATTACTTTTATCTATTTAGTTACCTATTCCAATGTATTGCTTTTACTATCATTTTCCTCATTTTCTCCATTATCCCCATGTATATAGCTTGGCTAATCACCAACCAGTGGATTTATCTAAACATACCCACTTGAAATAATGCCTACACTTCAGTAAGTTGGGATTCTTTTTCATTTGATTTATTTTTGGGTAATTTAGTACGTAGTCGGTGTGTGCTCATGGTTTATGGATGTAAGTAGAACTACATAATGTTTTATGAGCCCATAGTGTTCATGATATTAAATTTAATTTTATTCCATTATTGGTAAGAAATATCAAGAAATATATAACTGATGAATAAATGAAAAAAAGATATGAAACTGTATTTTTCTTTAACATGTTTATATTCATTAATGTTAACAATTAGATATTGCATGATATGTTGGCTGAATACATGTACTCAATCTAAATTTCATATATTACATAACACTTTAGTTTCTTTCTTTTTTAGTATTGTCACACTTTTAGAATTCCTATTATGTGAGTGAGAAACATTGATTAAAAGGCCGCACTATGCAACGAAACTACACTTCTAGTACAAAAGATGAAAACAAATATAATTAAAGCTAAGATAATATCCAATGTTAGTGTTTCGCTATGACGATTAATAAAAGTCGAGGCCAAACATTGTCACAAGTTGGGTTGTTTCTTCAAAGGCCAGCTTTCTCACATGGCCAATTATATGTCGATGTCTCAAGAGTCAAGAGAAGGAAGGGATTGAAGATTCTATGTTGTGATAAAGATAATAAATACACAAATCCGATGACGAACGTTGTGTACAAAGATGCTTTATTTCACCTTTGAACTAAAAGCATATACTTTGTAATGACAAACAATTCATTAAGTTTTGTTTCCTCTTATCGGATTAACATTCATTTATTTTTGTTCTTTATTCACTCTATAAAAATTTCAAGTTGTTTGTAATTCATTAACCGTTACTTAAATTTTCACTTGGATGCTCACAAAACAAGCCCGCCTATAGGGCGGGCTTTGCAACTAGCATATATATTTTTGTATATATATTTATTAATTAATATTATTATAAGATTTCTTTTTTTTTATAAATTTTATTTATAAATTAAATTTTGTTAATTCATATATTAATTATAATTTTCTAAAATTAAAGGATCGTTTGTGTTCTCATTTTAAAGTGTAGTCTTAAGTCTAAAATGAACACCATTCTTTTCTTATTAAGTCATATGTATATGGGGGGTTGGGGGGGGGGGTAACATCCATTTTTTTAAAACTAGTCGGCCAAAATATACAAATCTTAATGTATATCTTTTGGGTGGGTGGGGGGGGAAAACGGGGGGAGGGGTCCCCTCTTAGTCAATGTCTTTTGTTAAATAAAAGGAGCGTTTTTGGGTGGGATAAGGGGGGGATCCATTTTGTTTTTGCTATATTTTTTTTCCTAGAATTTTAATCTAATGATCGAAAGAATCCCCACTCTCAGTTACTAATCTAGAATTACTTGACGGAGATTACACTAGGTGTCGAAAATATGAATTCAAATTATATATTTTTCGATACTCTAGATTGAGTTAAAATTAAACTAAGGAACGTTTGAATTACTTCTCAGGTTTTTATTTTTAGAGTCGAAGTAATCTTTGTTCCACATATGTTGTTTTTAAAACGTCATTCTTTTTATATAAAGATTTCTTTTGTAGTAATATTCTATTTTGTCGGTTGTTCTTGGTTTTAGGTTGATAAAAAAAATAAAAAAACTATTGGGGCCCTCGAGCAATTATTGGTGATACCTCCCGTACTAAATCATATATCCTTAAAGTATCCAAAATACCTGGTTTCTCTCTCGTTCTTGCTCATTTTTATAAACCCATCGAAAACCGTTGCATTCACGAGGGTCGAGTCGTGGATCAACTCTATTACAAATACAACGGCATTGAGCGATTGTTCACCAACGTTCGCTTCAATTGTATTTTCGAGATAAATGAGCCAATCGTTCCTCGATTCATTCTAGACTTTTATAGTCAAGTCAACGTCCAAACCGATGAGTACGGTTATATTTTAATCTCATTCATGATTCAACATGAATTTATCACTCTCTTACTCACACAATTCAGTCAAATTCTTAGAATTCCATATAATGGTCAAGTCGTCTTCACAAACGAATGTGATCTCGCATCTCTTGTATTCTTCCAAGAAACCGAGGGACCATATCATACCGATCTTCCTACTCTTGAAGATATTTGTCGATTTCTTCAATTGGAACGTGTCGATTCTAATCGTACCATCAAAAGTAAAAATGTCATTCTCACACCCAATCAAATTCTTACCAAATAATTAAGACAAGACATGAAAGCTGTTGGGAAAGAACTCATTCGTGAGATGTGTTCGGACTAGGAGGCACCGGGGCCATCTTTGGCTAGTCTCGCTCTCATGTTGTATTGTAAATTGTTGCAAAGAAAATTTAATCTTGCTTATTTCTTTTTCAAACGAATTGAATGTGCTCGGGCTACTCCAAAGATCACAATCTCTTCATTATGGCATGTTGCTATTGACTGTCTTTTTAGGACATTCATGGAACATTATCCTCATCTTGGCAACGACATTTACAATGTCGTCGATAGGGTCATGCGTCCACTTGCCTTGAAACAAACTCAAAAACCCCAAAGCGATCATGGAATGCCTAAAGCCTGTCACTCTGTCTCATCATCATCTGCCTATCTTTATGGATCTTCATCTCACCATGAAGATGACGATGAAGATGATGATGCTTCTCGTGCTATTACCCCATCTCCTACCACCTATCTTAACTCCCTTTTACCACTCAATTACCAAAGATACGACATTTCCACCTCTTCTTAACAAGAAGATGGTCTTCTCTTTGATCGATAAACCACTTTGCTCAATCAAACGTAAAAAATGCATGAGGAAGTTAGAGGAGGTTTCAAGTCATTCAGAAAAGCACTAAAAGGTGTCTTTAGCAAGAAGAAGAAGTGATGATGGTTGACTAATATATTTTTTTTTGTTTAAGACTTGGTGATGTGAATTTAGTTCCTATTTTATGTTTACTTGTTTATGTGATGATAACCCGATTAGTCGGATGAACTTGGTCTTGCTTAGGTTATGTAGGACCTCTAATTATTATGGATTAATTAGAATATAATCATGCATCTTTATTCCATGAATTTTTGTTAAGTGTCTCATGCATATATGATATATTTGTTTCATGCATATATATATGCTCACATAGGACTTGCTGCAAATTGATTACCAAAACAAAACTTCTCTCACAAAATTTTAGCAAAAAATCAAATTTTAGGTCGTCTGAAAAGTACTAGATGGGGGGCCCCTTTGGCTCATAAGGGCGGCCCCCTTATCAATAAGGGGGCCGACACCATAGATAAGGGGGCCGGCCATACAGATCACGGGTTTTACTGTTTCTTTCTCCTTTTTGACCCTCTTTTACTTAGCCTCAGCTATCCTTACCCAGAAAACACGAACACATTTTGGAATTGTTTACACTAACTCAAATCCATACTACTTCTAAACTATTTTCATTAAATAAATTGCCTCCCATTTTTCATTTCAAATTCATCATCTTCCTCATTCATCCTCAACCTCTAAAACCTCCATGGATTCTACTAAAGCTTCCACCTCCAAACCTTCCAAAAGACCAAAAGTTAACATAATTCCACCAAAACAATTATTCATTGACCTCACTCATGATGACACCAAAACTCCTTCCTGAACTTATCAAGTCTTATCACCAAGTACCCAAATGCACACTCAAAAACTCACCAACGTATCCATTTCTTATCCTCCGTTGATTACAGAACCTAAATCACAACGCTCCTCCACCATCACCATCCACCTTGGTACTTGAAATCTCCAATGGGGGTTTTTTTTCTCCTCCTCCAAGAGTACCTTCACCACCTCCAACTCAAGAAAGTGGATCAATGGGCATCACTCTCACCCTTTAACCATTTACTCCACTTGACATTCAATTCAATACTCCATCACCCTCACCACCTCTCTTTGGTCATCCCATTCCATGGAACCTTCTTGAAGCACATGGAGATTCATGCTTATGTTGCATTCACAACCGCACTCTCATCTTTGGGTTGAGAGATGAACTCCAATACATGTTTTCTTACATTGAACACATACTTTCACAACCACCACCACCAAATTCGCCACCACCACCATCACTTTCTCCAAACTAAACATGCTCTATGTTTAGTCACTAATGTCTCAAATAATTTTCAACCAAACCTTTTGCAAGCAAGTCCTATGGCATTCTAGGAAAATTATGACATTTGTAGCTTTTACTTATGTATGATGTATTATGCCTTAAGCATAATATTTTCTTTTAATGCATGTTAGTTGTATGATTGTGTTACACATAATTTTTATGTTTGAATGAATGAACTTATATTCTATGTTTTTAATATGAAATTAGCAAATTTGTTAGCTATATCCTATATGTATATATAGTTGAGTTTAATTGGTTAATGTTTGTGATGGTTGGCTAAAATCTATTGTCAACGTGTTTAAATATTTTTTGCTATATGTTAGAAACATTGGTTTTGTTCCTCTAACTCGTTTTTGTAGCAAAGTTATCATAGCTCGATTCCCTGGTGCCCTCGAACGAGGGGGAGCATACATCAAGGGGGAGCGTTTATTCCGTCGATTTTACGCATATTCATCGACGAAGCCTATTTGATTCTATAAAAAGGGGGAGAAATGGAAATAAACTCACTAAATACTTGCTTAAAAATAATTTTACATTCAATGAGTTTAAATTTTATAATCATCAAAAAGGGGGAGATTGTTGATAGAAATAATACCTAAAAACGTTATTAATATTTTCGACCTCTCTACGTTTTGTTAATCACAAAATGTAAAAACGCTCAATGTAAAATTAAACGTAAACAAGTAATTAGTAGTAAATTTTTATTTCTAGAATTTAACACTTATAGATAATGAATAATAAAAAATGCTTACTGCATTTTATTGATTCAAAGGATTTTTATTCAACCTCACATTTTTTAATATTTTTTTTTTTTTTATAAAAATGTTACAAACTTTTTTATAACTTTTTTAAAACAGTTTTACATTTAAAAGAAATGTCTTAATCAAAATAAATATTTTGAATTCAAATTTTCTACCTAAAAACGGCTAGAAATGTTAGAGCGTCCAGGCCTGGGCGACCCTCTTAAATATTAGGGCGGCCCCTTAGTGATAAGGGGGCCGGCCTAGGAGCTAAGGGAGCCGCCAGTCCAAAATGCTCCCAGTTCTGCCTATAAATAGCAGATTGTTCCCCACTGATTTTCTCACCTTTTGCACTCATTTTTTTCTGTTTAAAATCAATTTATACTTCACCTACAATCCTTTGATCATTTAATCTTATGCATTTGTTTCCAAGTGATACAATCTTAATTCCTCAAGTGCAAGAGAAGAATAGTTCTTATCATTAAGTCAAGAAGTATTATAGTTTAATTTGTGTTCTCGTAACGTTGTTACGATTTTATCATATCTTGTAAATCATTTGTGTATTGTTGTGTGTAATAGTTAGATCGAAGTGATCATAGTAAGTATGGTTAGATCATGGTGATCATAGAAAGAAGAGTTAGATTGGTTTGATCGTGTTAGTTTCTAGGTGAATTGAATTGAATTAGTGCGGTTAGTATTTTAGTCCTCAAAATTACAAAAGGTGTGATAGATTGGTTTTAGTTAGGATTAGAACTCGACATTTGGCTTAGTGTCAGAAATCGGTGTAAGCTTAGTTGTGTACGGTTTTCTCCGCCTAAAGGGAGCTTGTTGACATAGTGAAGAAAATTCTCGAGTTTGGTGCTCGGGGAGTGGAGTAGGGCGAAGAGGTGCTTCGTTACCGAACCACTATAAATCCTTGTGTTGTGGTTTGATCTTTCTAACTTTCATCTCTTGTCTTGCATATTTATTTCATATCTTGTTATCACTTATTTATTTAGTTGTATTGTTCATATTGTGCACACATTAAATTCACATAAAGTCGAATCTAAGTTTTTATGGTAAACTATTCAACCCCCTTTCTAGTTTTCCACAAAAGCTGTTGAAGCTGATGGAGTGAGTGAAATAGCCGCCTTGACTAATCAGATGGCTATGTTTAATAAGAAGTTTGATAAGCTGAATGCTACTATCGTTGCAATTCTAGTAGGGTGCGAGAGTTTTGGTGGTCATCATTTGACAAAGGATTGCGATGACAAACCAATGAGCTCATCTGAGGATACCTGTTGGGTGAACCAAAGACAAGGAAATTTTCAAGCTGGTTGTCAAACCCCGACAATGGCAGAAACTCGGGAGCGCAACATAATGATCAATCATAACACAAGATACAATATAGAGAAAACTACAATGCATAAACTTCAAGTGTTATGAAGACCATCAACCTCTAACAATCTCGAGTGATGTCCCAAATCACAATCAAATCCGTAAACTCTTACAATATCCAATAGCCCACACAAGGGTCCAAATCCAAACTTAAACCAAAATCTTCCAAATACTAAAACCAAATAAAATAAACAAGCAAGACTTCATATGAGAAATCCACACGGGATACTTCTAAGTCTACTATCACATAACACTAACTTAGTCCTCTTTCACTTCACCTGAAAATGATATTTAAAAACGTCTACAATAATGTTGGTGAGCTCGTTGGGTTTGACATTAAACCCAAAAGCTGTGCCAATATTTCAAAACAATGGATAATAGTGCAATATGATAGTGAATATATATGCAAACAACCTATGACATAGCATCCCCACTAGTCATGTAACATAACCTAGCAATCCCGCTAGTCAATCACCATATGTCACTTACGCACCTAAAGGGCGTACCAGCTGGAGCACTAAATTAGGGCAGGACCTCACACATACCAGGGTAGGCGTACCCAACCGATCCAATAACTACACAAATACTTGGTAGGTGTACCCATCCGATCTAAACAATCATACAAATACTGGGATAGCCGTACCCCTCCGATCCAAACAATCATGTAACACATAATATTCATATAGAAATCATAAGCACATATCTTATCCCAAAAACAAAACCACATTTTGCACAGTTCAAAACATATTTGAGTATCATTTCCCCCCAACGGAAAAACAGTAGAAAATAGGGCTACGAGAACTCACCTCAAGCAAGTATTTAGCAACCAAATCTCAATCACATAGACAAATGCAACGACGGTTTCCGAACCATGGACCTTTAGTTCCAGTTAATGTCCCATTTTAATCATTCATTTTCCAAAACAGTCTTCACGTTTGATGCATAGAGTTTAGACACGTTGTACAATTACCCATAACAATTTAGTGGTGTGATGGTTGACGACATATCCCAACAATCATATCAATCCCATCGCTCAATAATCCATACTTATACTATTTAAAGAAAATAGATAAGTAATATACGTAAATATTTATAATAAATAATTATAAATATATCTCGATAAGTCCATTCGGTAACCTTAGTCACCGCAAAAATAATCATAATAGGGTTGAAAATGGAACGTTTACTCATAATAAACATATTTGAGAAGTTTCGAGAAAAATTATATTTTTCGTCTTTTAGTGAATTTATTTAATAATAAAATAATAATATTTTATTATTTAAATCAAAAATCATGTTTTTAAGTAAAATTTCTAAGTATAAACTTTTTACGAAATTTCGACATGACCCGTACGTTCATACAACGTTTTCCAAGGTTTTCAACCTTTATTTCAAACACTTTTCAAACTTCCGATACTTTTCTGACAAAATTCCAAAATCTAATTCTTTAACGTTTAGTAATTTTTTGCCTAAAATAGCGTTCAGTATGACTTCGTAAATACATTTCATTTTCAAAAGTTCGTCCAAAACTCTTAAAAATGAAATACTAAATATCGGCTTATTGGGCCCTTAAGCACTACAAGGGACCATAAGGTATTATATGTTCCAAAATACGATCCAAGTACCAGAACCAAGGTCCATTTATATAAATAAGCAATACTAATAAGTAGAAAATAATCCGGACCACAATAAGCCCTCCCATTAAGCCACGGCTTAAATGGGCTTATTGGGCCGTGAGTCCATAAGCTTCACAATATATATGTTAAGCTTGAAAATACGCTAGTAAGCTACGTATCGCATTTGGTTACCACCATAAGCTATAATATTAGTCCACGAACATACGCCATATCACAAAAGAATAAAAATCACTACCTTTGTGATTCTATTAGGTGACGTGAAGCACATAAGCTTCATAAAATAAGCCACGAAAATGCCCCCCACAAAATAAGCTATACAAGCTATTATTCAAAATAAGCTATTTAGCAACATATGTTATTCAACCATCACGACCACAACATCAAAACTACAAAAACCCCTTTGTTTCTTTTCTTATTCGACGCAACCAAACACCCCTTTTATATCCGTTTCGTTTCCAAAAATCGATTTTCACGACGATCAACTTGTACAACTAACATCTATGCATCAATATAAACCCAAAAGGACAAACGAAATTTAAATTTAGGAACTTACAAGAAAATCTTCAAAAATGTAGATTTTGACACGAACCGGACAACCCAAACGTTGTTTAAATGAATACCCAAATACTCGTATCAACCCGGAATATCACGTTCTTGATTAAAGTTGGAAAATTTATGGTGGTTTGTGGTGGTTTAGGGGCGGACGAACACACACACACACACTAGTGTGTTATATTTTTTTTGAAATGAAAAGGATTATGAGAAAAAGTGTTAAGGTTATGGGAATATAATGGTACCAAGAAACATATTAGCTAGAAAGTAGGCATCTTGCTCCGTTTTGTCATATTGGCATCCAAGGAGGGTTCGGGTCTTTCTTTTCGTGTCGGGATCACTTAAAAACTCGTAAAACTCAACCGTAAAATACTCCCCAAAGTTACTTAGCATTTTTATTCACTTTAAAAATACTTTTCCAATAACTTAGAGTATTTACTTGACATATTTTCACTTTAAACCCTTAAAAACTCATTTGGACATTAACGGACGTGTCAGGACTTGTTTTTCGGCATTTTTCAAAATTCACGGGTCAAACCACCCGAAATACAAATAACATAATAATACCTTCTAAAAAGGGATTATTAATCACAATAAACCATAAATCACCACATCTCATAAATGCCACCGTCAACACGGCATTAAAAATCTGAATAAATGGCAAACCGTTAAATAGTCAAAGGACTATAAACGCAACATTCGGAAACAACAACGGGCCAAAGTTACATTATAACCAATTTAAAAAGAATTTCGATCCGATAAATTCAGTACTATACAGCTCCTAAACAAATATGGATACTTCAATTTCATCTGATCCTTACGTTCCCACGTGAATTCAGGACCACATTTCGAATTCCACCGAACCTTGACGATGGCAATCTTACTATGCTTCAGCTTCTTAAACTCTCTTTCCAAAGCGTACCATACCTTTCCACGGTGGACTCCTTTGAGGCAAGACATAGTCACCTACTCTAAACTCTAAAGCTTCCTCTCTTAACATAACTTTTCTGACGATCAGTGCAGCCTTAAATTCTATCCTTATTCTGTGAGATATTCTTAGAGTAGTCTCTTGCCACTAACTCAGGGTCCTATTCTATTAACTAACCTTTCCAACCTCTTCCACATAATTCCCGAACGAACTTTCTACTCCTACCAATGCCTTAAACGGGGCAATCTCACACTGGATATGATACTATTGTTATACAAAAAATTGTCAAACGAAAGAGGATCCATTCCAAACTTCCATTCCAAAAGTCTATGGACACACGCTCTAAGGCTTGTCTTCCAAAGTCTGATATAGTTCTCACGCTCACTATGACCATAGGTTTTGAGGGTGATAAGCGTTATCATGTTGTCTAAAAGTTCTTTAATGCCTCTTGCATTAACTGCAAAACCTTGATGTGAAACGACTAGCACGATCATTATGATCGAGATTGGCACACCAATGTCTAGCAATACTATTCTCATTCAAATACAATCTAGCCAATCTATGTATCTTATAATATCCTCACGCATGGTAAAAATGAGCAAACTGAATCAACCGGTCTACATGACCCTAGATTTGTATCATGTTCCACTACTAGTCCACGGCAATTTCTTTACAAAATACATAGCTTATTCTTTCCCATTTCCATACAGGTATTTTAAGTTGTTTAGAGGAAAGACAAATGGCCTTTGATGCTCAACTTTCCTTGTAAACAAGTTAAACACTACTAACATACTAGATATGTCCTTTTTCATTCACAGGCCACCAATACGTATCTCTCAAATCGTAATACATTATTTATCAGCTCCTGGGTGTTCAGTAGTACTTCGACTTATGTATGGGCTTCATCCACTTTCAAGGGTTCTTACATAACCTTCAAAGGTACCTATATTCGATCTAGTAGTACAAAGTCCATCACTTCTTTGTTCTATCTCTCATACAAACCTTTATACAATTCTACAGGACTCATCCACAACTCCTTATGAGTCCGTCAGTTCCTATCCTTGACACTCGAATGAAGGATCATATTCATAGCTCAACTCTCTGCGGCTTACTCTTTCCTTACTACCGTAGTGGTATCAGCACCACATTCGACAGCTTCTGGATGGTAGCGAATTCTACAGTCCTAATCAATAAACAATCTAGTACAGCGACGTTGTCGCATATTTACTCTTTCTGACGTAAACATATGCTGAAGACTCTTATGGGTCCACTATTAGATGACACTCTTTTGTCGCTCCTATACAGATAATGTCTCCAAATCTTAAAGCAAATTAAAACGCTCCTAGTTCAAATCATGGGTTGTATAAATTCTTCTTCTGAATTTTCCAATTGTTAGATGCGTTAGGCTATCACCTTACTTTTTGCATTAACCACATAGCCTAGTCCATCCCAAAAACGCAATCACAATTTATCATAAATTCTTTTGGTCCAATCGGGAGAGAGCTAGAACATGAGCATTTACACTGTTACTTCAGGTTTTGAAAATGCCAATTCTTGTTCCTCACCCAAATCAAAAGTTTTACACTTTTGAGTCAAGATAGTAAGAGACTTAGCTATCTTAGAAAAGTTCTCAATGAACCTATGAGTAATATCTAGACAGCCTAGGAAAAAGTACGAACCTCAGTCAGAGTTCTTGGGGCTTTCTAATTCTACTCTTCAATCTTACTTAGGGGTCTAAGGTAATCCCATTTCCATCTTTCATAATGCCATAGAAACTGCCACTCTCTTAGCTAGATTCACACTTAAAAAAACATAGCATACAGTTTCTCCTTCTTGAGCAGTTCCAAGACTAACGGGCATTACGTGTGTTAGTCAGGACAACGGGCATTACTGTGAAAATCGAATGTCCATAACGGACGTTCTAAATGCAGTCTTTGGAATGTCATCCTCATGCACTCTCAGCTGATGGTATCCAGACCTAAGATCTATCTTTGAGAAAAACTGCGACCCTTGCAGTTGGTCAAATAGATCATCAATCCTAGGAAGCGGATAACAATTCTTAATAGTCAACTTGTTCAATTCTCTATAGTCAATGCACATCCTAAAAGAACCATCCTTTTTCTTAACGAACAATATCGGCGCTCCCCAAGGCGATGAACTTGGTCGAATGAAACCTTTGTCTTGGAGTTCCTTGAGTTGTCCCGACAACTCCTCCAATTCAGAAGGTGCCAAACGATAGGGGGACTTTGCTACCGGCGTTGCTCCAGGGATTAACTCAATTCGAAACTCAATTTCCCGAACAGGCGGCAATCCAGATAGGTCATCCGGGAATACCTCAGGAAAATCTCTAATCACAACTATCTTTTCTTGTTCCTTCTCTTTAGCCTTAGCACTCTTTAGTTGCCTCATCTTTTCTTCTGGTTTCTCTCCTAATACTCTAAGCACCTTGCCATCCAGTAGTGGTATCCTTACTACTTTCTCATGACAAATTATTTCAGCCTTATGATTAGACAACCAATCCATACCTATAATCACATCAAAACTCCCATGCCCAAAAGGTATCAAATCGATGTCAAAGACATGACCCTCGATTTCTAGTTTGCAACCTTTAATAACCTTATCAATCTCTACTAGCTGCCCGCTAGCTATCTCAATCTCATATCTGAAACCTAATTCGCTGGGCTCTATGCCTAACAGAGGTATAAAAGTAGTGGAAACAAAACTATAGTCGGCACCAGAGTCAAATAAGGTAGTGGCAAAATGATTGTTCAAAGTAAACGTACCCGTCATAATGTTCGGATCCTGGCGAGCTTCCTCTGCTCCCAACATGAATGCCCTACCCCTAGCTTGGTTCCCTTGGTTTCCACGACCCTGACCCCCGTTATTAGCAGCAACTTAGTTTGGACGATTTTCTTCCGGTCCTTGTGCCCTATTTAATCTAGGACAAGTTGACCTGACATAGTCGGTACTACCACACTTATAACATGCCCTAACAGTTGGGTTTCTAGCATTGATATGATTCACATTCCTCGGCACGCCTCTATAATCCTTTGCCAAATGACTCGGGCGATTACAGTTAAAGCATGTGCGACAAGGTCCTTCGGGTGCATGGTAGGAGTTGCAGGTGGTATACTTGGGCCAAGTACCCGTATTCTCTCTACTTATCAGGTTTGCAGTAGAAGAAAAAGTATTTCCAGACCTAGTCCTCTTATTATCATCTCTACCATTCTTTTCCTTGTTAGGTTCCCCCATATTTCCTCTCTTCTCAACCTTCTTAATTGATCCATTCCTAACAGCCTCATCAGTCAGTACACCAGAAATCTGCACAGCCTTCTGCATAGTCTTTGGCTCTGTTGCTGCCACCATCCCATGGATATGTGGAGCAAGGCCATACACGTACCTCTCAATCTTTCTACTCTCCGGAGTCACCAAGTGTGGAACTAACCTAGCCAACTCATGAAAACTATCAGTATACGCAGCATGGCCAGCCCTGACCATGGTGTGATTCTATAACTCAGTTTCTAACTTTTGCATTTCATGACTAAGACAAAACTTTTCTATCATCATAAACTTAAAGTCATTCCATGACATACTAACAACAACTTCCTAACTTAGCGTGCGGATCTGAGAGTTCCACCACATTAAAGCCTTACCCACAAATGACCCAGCAGTGTATTTTACTTTTTGGTATATACTACAACCACTCATATCTTGCACGTTCTCTATTTTCTCGATCCATCGAGTAAGAACTACAACACCTCCTTTACCATCATATTCCTTAGGGTTACAAGCTAAGAACTCCTTATATGAACAACCGACCCGGTTGCCATTTACTATCACATTTCTAATGTTCTCCTGAACGTTCTCATTAACCACATTACCATTTTGATTTCCAACATTTCCTTAGTTACCAACCTGAGCTAGCATGGCGGGTAAGAGGTTCTGCAATTGATGGGCAATGATCGTCGAGAAGTCTGGTGCTCCTCCTACACCCCCATTGACTCCCTCTACATTCTCATTGACTCCCTCTACGCCCCTATTAGCTCCCAAACCCTGTTCATTTCCTTGATCATTCAATTCGTCAACACGCTCATCATTACCTCCCCTAGGTCCTCTACCCCTTTCACCTCTACCAACCCGTTCACCCGTTCCCCCTGATTCGGCAACAGGCCGGCCAGCACTTATATATATATATATATATATATATATATATATATATATATATGTTATTTATATATATATATATATATATACTTTTATATATTACTTATTTTTATATAATTATTTATAACATATATATTTACATCTATTTATTAAATATAAAACATGTACATATATATATACATACTTACACTCACTACATCTTAATACACCTTATGGTGTCAACATCGATTTGTTGTTGAAATGACTTTATAAGTAGAGGAGTTGTGATATGCTTATAACTACGTTGGCCACCGTACTTATATTCGCATCCTTTCCCAATCATACTTAATATTGAGCTCACACATTTCAATGACTGACATAACTAAAGCACCAATCCGTGAACACGCAAAAAAAGCAAGCCCAAAAGTTGAACATCCGCACACCACATAGATCCTATACGCAACTAAATGACAGATCTTAGGTTATAGTCTAGGTCAACCCACCTAGTTCTCTATAACCTTGGCTCTGATTACCAATATGTCACACCCCGACAATGGCGGAAACTCGAGAGCGCAACATAATGATCAATCATAACACAAGATACAATATAGAGAAAACTACAATGCATAAAACTTCAAGTGTTACGAAGACTCATCAATCCTCGAACATTCCTGAGTTGATGTCCCAATATCACAATCAATATCCGTAAACTCTTACAATATATTAATTTAGCGCATCACAGGGGTCCATATACAAATTAAACCACAACTCTTCCAAAATACAAAACAACTAAATAAAAAATAAAATAAACAAGCAAGACTTCACATGAAAAATCCACACGGGATACTTCTAAGTCTGCTATCACATATCACCAGCTTATTCCTTTTTCACTTCACCTAAAAATGATACTAGGTTTGACCTTAAACCCTGTTAGGATAAATAAAAGTCTCAATCACTTCCAATATTAACTAGTCAAAGCCTGTAGTTAGTCAATGTCTAGTATGATAAGCTAATATGGCCCAAATGCCTATGGAAATCCTCCTAAGGCCCATAGCCGGCCAATATTGTAGTATAAATACCCTTTCCATGCCTTGGAGAGGGTGTTGGTTGGTTTTAATTCTCACTTTGCTAACGAATTATATGTTTCTTACTTTCTCTCTCTAGAATACATATATCCTTCCACTTTCTCTCACTAAGTTCCTTCCCATTTCATATCAAAGGTTGCTTGTATTCTTCAATTGGTATCAAGAGCCATGGAGTGGTGTGTTTAGTTTTTTTGTTTAAGTTTTCTTTTTGGATTAGTTTATTTTGCACAAATCGTCCTTCACTTTTTCTTTTTTGATTCCAAAGCTATTGTGTACACTAATGGATTATTTACCTTGGTAAATCTGATCTAGTATCTTTAAGATATAGGTGTACAAGCTTTGAATCTAGAAAAATATCATTTTTGTTACATCTTTGTGTTCGAAAATCTTATAAAGAACAAAATCTTGATTTTAAAATTTTCGGCTTAAAAACCTTAAAGTTTCTATTTTTCTTGTTCCTATAGGGTTAGTAACACTAGTTGTACAAGTATTTTTGCAAAACAATCATCAAAAAGGTGTCTTTTGTGTTTTTAAGTTTTTGGGTTTCGTAGTAGTGGAAGTCGAACAACTGAAGTCGAACAACTGAGTCGAACAACTCAAGTCGAACAACTCAAGTCGAACAACTAAGTCGAACAACTCGAGTCGAACAACTGAGTCGAACAACTCAAGTCGAACAACTTGTTTTGTGTTGAAACCGAACAACTTGTCTTAAGTGGAAACCGAACAACTCGATTTGTGTAGAAACCGAACAACTTGTTTTGTGTTGAAACCGAACAACTTGTCTTAAGAGGAAACCGAACAACTCGATTTGTGTAGAAACCGAACAACTTGTTTTGTGTAGAAACCGAACAACTTGACTTCAGTGGAAATCGAACAACTTAATTTCAGTGGAAACCGAACAACCCTAATTTAGTTGAAACCGAACAAATTCCATTAAGGGAAACCGAACAACTCATTTTTCTAAATTATACGGTTTATTTCTTTGACTTGTAAAATCCCGTGAAACATTAACTTGTTTTTCCTGGTTTTGTCAAGAATTGTAAAATCCCGTGTAGTTTAAGGATTTAAAACACTTAAAAGGCAACTTAATTAAACACAATTTCTTTCTACCACCGTTCGATCAACCAAGTAATCTTTTAACATACAAATTTCTCAATGACGACTCTAGCTGACAAAGCAATTCTTTCGGGTGCTGACAATCGTCCACCAATGCTGGAAAAGGATATGTATGATTCTTGGAAAAGCA
>BQNB010087130.1:0-24561 GCA_026074375.1 Tanacetum coccineum
ACAACTGTTTTTCTTTTTCAGCTTATCCTAAATAAGCTGATAAGCTAAAAGCATTTCTGTTGGGCCGGTCTTGGGCCCGTTAAGGCCCAGTAAGGTTTTTAAAGAGTCTTTTTTTTGAACGGGGTTTTTAAAGAGTCTAGTTGGGTCCATTAGGGTCCGTTAGTTTCATTTAGGTCTAATAAGCATTTTGGAGGTCGGGTTGCTTATTTAGCTGCCTATTGGGCCCGATAGTAACCCGAATGGGTTCTAGGGGTTAGGGCTCGGTCCATTAACCTTATATGGGTCTAGTAAGCTCTTTCAACTTGAATAAGCTGTTGGGTTTCTAAATGAGACGGGAGCCCTATGTGAAGCAAATGAGCACTTCTCATGATGATTAAGCCCGAGTGGCTTATTAATAAGCCGCGGCTTATTAATTTGGCTCTCGTTGGGCCTTGTTGGGCTTGATAGAGGCCCGTTAGGGTCCTAGTGGTTCGGGTTTGCTCTTATAGTATCCACTAGCTTATCTTAGGCCCATAGTAAGCTTTATAAGCCGCTTAAGCTCATACTTAAGCCGTCCTAGCTTATTGTGGCTTATGGGTCTTGTGGGCTCTTAACGATGGGTCGCGTAGCCCAAGAAGGGTCCGAATGGTTTATTAGTGTGTTCATGTGATTCGTTAAATTGCCTAGTACCCAAACGAATGTGTTTTACATTTTCTAAGCGTGCCCCGTGACATGCAAACGGTTATTAATGTTGTTTACATGTTCCCACACCATCTCGTCGTGTTTACCACAATAGTTTACGTGGAGTTATATGTGTATGGCACCTCCAAGGTTGCATTGTGACAATGGAAAGGTGCGTGAACCATGCATGGGTCGAACCATGCATGTTTCACGTTAACCTTGAGTTTTAACTCGAAACATAAGCGAAAATAGAATTCGATAAGTGATATATGAATATGAAAGACGATGTAGAGGACATAGAATGACTTACTATAGTCCTAGTGTCTTGTTTGCGAATTGTGACGCAAACCCGAATCGTTTACACCTTAAACGCGTGTAGTCCCAAGCTTCAAGACTCGTATACTTCTCTTAACACCCTTATATGCGATCTTAGGCGTACCTTGTGTCCTTAGAAGGGAAATGTGGGTGTGTGGGTGCTCGGTAATGTGAGGACCGTATGCAAGAGGGTATAAACGGGTGTGGCCTTTTCTTGGGAGAGTTTAAGGGTCTTGGAAATGTATTATGTGAGTTAGGGAGTGTGTATTTATAGGGAATGAGCTTAGTTAGTTTTTCCTAGTCCACATCCAAACCGAGTCGTGCCCTAGGGGGCGGTTTTGAGGTGATTTAGTTAATCTCACATGGTTTTAAGTATACCACCTTAGTACATGTTTTAATGAGTTAGAAATGTACAAGATCCTTGCTTAGCTAGCAAATCTTATGTTTTGGTGTTCTTTTCTTGTTAGGTCGCGGCACAAAGAGAGCAAGAGAAGCAATGTGGTTATTATCCATTGTGTCAAGTGTCATTAGGGGACCATTAGGACACAACTTAATTGCCTAGAATATGTACATGTACTTTTAGATTTATTAGGGAGATTTGCTAGTAATTAAATCACCAAGGACGATTTTTATGCAAGTTTACTTGCCCAATTTCGGTTACCAAGTGATATAAACACAAGACTTGATTAAGTTTTGTGTTTAGGCTTTTAAAGTGGGTATTGGTTTGAGTCTAGGTATGTCTAGGTATTTCCGGGGTGCGTCTAAATGTATTTTATCGCGAAACGTAACCCTTTTACGTGACCAATAAAAATAAAATACGCGGAGTACATAATTATTCTCAAAATAATTATTTCTTACTTGTTTGATGTAAACCTTAATTTATTTGGTGACCGTTTACATTCATTGATTATTTCTAGTCTACGCGGTTTAGCTTAAAAGTAAATATTAAAAGTAAAACGCGTATCGGACTAAAATAAATAGTGATCATTAATATAGTCGTAAAATGACACGAAAATGAGAAATGTTACAGTCTCCACCCGTTAAAAGAGCTTTGTCCTCAAAGCTTAAGACCTTGTAGTAGATGACGAAGCCCGGTTTGTGAAGAGTTGTGGGTATTTTTGCTTGAACGAATCTTCACGTTCCCAGGTGAACTCAGGGCCCCGCCTAGAGTTCCAGCGAACCTTAACCAGTGGTATCCGGCTCCGCTTCAATCGTTTGATCTCCCGTTCCATGATTTCAACGGGCTCTTCCACAAACTGGAGCTTATCGTCAACATGAATTCCTTCTAACGGCATGACTAATGGTTCATCGGCATAACATTTCTTTAGGTTAAACATAGTTTGTTTGCTGAACTTATGTACAAACTCGTGTTCGGTTCAGACATAACTTTGTGTTATTTGTGGTTTGCTAGTTGTGTGTTTGTTGAATCTATTGTGTCGATTCTACTAAGCAATTTGTTTGCCATGAGCTGAAGCATCTAATGAGTGACTTTCCAAGAGAAGGACATGTGGTGTATGTGGAGAGAAGGGAATCCATAACTCCAAGACCTAAAAATAGACATGCCAGCATCCAAGAAACCCAAGAAACAAGAATTGCTTAAAAGACATGGTTTAAGAGAATCTACCCGCAAATGAGCTTTCAATGAATATTTTGTTTTTATTATTTTCTAGTTTTTTACAAATAAGTTCGGTTGTTGAGTTATTCTGTACATAAATATATTCTTTACGAAACATTGATTCAATTGTAAAAAATGTATTGCATACAAATCATCAAAGCAAGATTATCTTAGTTTTATGAGATATATTGTATCTTTTGTGTCTATTTTGTTTACTGCATTATAGTTTTATTTTCAGTGCATCTCTAATAAATTATTATGCATCATAGTGTTATTCCTGATGCATCACTATGTTGTTTTAAATATCCAATGTATCATAGTTATAATCTTATTGCATCACAATTCAAAACCCAGTGCATCACAACGTTCGAGGGATGTTCTTTGTCAAGCTCTCACAAATCTGGGCTGCTCCCCTCGAGGGAAAAAATGGGAAAAGCTTAAGATTAACGACGTATCGGGACGTTTTGGGAAACTTCTTCGTAGAAGTGATCTATGCTAAAATATCGGATGTGAGCTATGTGGGTCTTCTTTACATGTCCAAAAAATGCTTGTTTTGAAAAAGGTTAAGTAGGACCACGCTTGATACAATATGTTGTTTGCGGGGATATCGGGGAACAAACTGATCGCATCCTCGTAAACCCTCGGTGGGTGATTTTTCGAGTTATTCGACGCAATACGTCGATTTATCGGCCATCTATAACTTTGAGAGGGATTGAGTTTCTTGATTATTATTTTGTTCTCAGATTTGGTGATTCAACAGAGTTTGTCGACTTGTGTTGTCGAGTTTACGGGCTTGAGAACGATGTGCGCATGCACCTAATTAGATTTATAAAAGAAAATTTATCACTATTTTTTTTGCGTTTTTCACATGATTTTATTCACAATGTATTTTTAATCAGGACAATGATTGTAGGACAACTTCAACCATATAATTTACTTACTTCTCGGTTTAGTCTCAAATGGGAAAAATGCCAATGCGACGCGGAGGAGTAGGAATTAGCGCGAGCTTATTTCTCCTTTCCGGTCGTAGTTCTCGTAACAAACCCTCCTATATACCACCTTTTTGTTTGTTGATCAAATCGAGCAAGTGAGCCGTACGTCATAAGCGCAACAATGGTAAGTTTTTAAATCTTTTGTTCGAGTTGGGAACAACAAAGTTCATTGGAAAGTAATTCATGATTAATACTCAATTGAGATATTATTATTTTGGTATTTTACCAATTTAGGAATGTTATTCTTTTATAGACCAATGTTTTTATATTTTTAGGTTTTTTGGGGGGGGGTGGTCTTTGTTTTTATTATGATTATTATACTAAATAAAAGAAATGAAAAATATTTTTGTATTTATTTTATAAAAGAAAATATTCACAAATTCAATACAATTTTTCAAAGTAAACGATAATGTTTCTCAGCTCACCCCCTCAGGCTAAGCAGGCTGCCAAATTTGATTCGTTAGAATCTATATATATAATATATAAGCAAAAACAATAACAAAATACCTTAGCCATAGGTTGGTTCAAGAGTTCACAAAATAAAATATATTTACGTACCGAAAGTATGATTTCCCGGGTCGTTATGTCACCAATGAGGCTGATGAAAAATCGGAATGAGGATTAATGATTGATGTGTTAAATATGACAAAGTATGATTGGTTTTCGTTTACTACAGTTTAAAATGCAAATAAAACGAACGAATAAATTACACCTAAAAACGAGAGCTAGAACAATTTTAAACTAAAACGTAGACGAAAATGTGAAAACGCGAGGGGGTAAACCTAAATTTTGCAAATTAAACCCTAGACTAAAATTTTCTTTTCAAATGTGTTCTAAATGACAAATAATGAAGTTTAAAAAAAACTAGAACGAAAACGGAGGTCGTTTGACCCAAAAACGAGTCAAAACAAAAACGGGGACAAATCCCGTTCTTTAGAAAATGAATTTTTGAAAAAATGAACCTACGAAACTTTTAACATTTTTCCTACAAAATATATGAAAAAAGAAAATTTTTAAAAAAATGTTTATATTTTTCTGATTAATATTTTATTTTTTATGAATTTTTTAAATTTTTAAGGAAATTAAATTATAAAAAATACTAGAAGTTTATAAAAAAATCTGGAAAAATCACACAAAATAGCTCAAAGGTTACTGGTTCTAGGAAAAATAAGCTGGGGAAACCAGCTTATCAAATAAGCCGAGAAATAAGCCCAAACAGCTTATAAGCTTAAATGGCCAAAGTGGCCTTAAATAATAAATCCAACAAACCACTACCGGATGAGCTATTGTAGCACAGCGGTAGTGGTGTTGGGTTTATAAGGGTTGAGGGCTTTGAGGTCCCGGGTTCGAGTCTTGCTCACCCGGGGCTTTGGCCTTCCCCTTTATATTTTTTTTTCAAATTTTTTTTACAAACTTACAAAGGACTTATAAATAAGCAATTTTTATAACTACAAGTTTTTACAAAAGCTTATAAATAAGCTGGAAAATGAGCTTAAAAGTGACAGATGGCTTAAATAAGCTTAAGGCTTTTTTTTTTGGATTTTATAAAGCTACAAAAGGTGCAAGTAAGCTAAAATGAGATTAAACTAAGCAAATAAGCAAATTCATGATGAATTAAGCAAAAAGAAAGAAAAATAAGCTTGAAAGAGCTTATTAAGCTACTGACATGGAAATTAGCTAAAAACAGACAAAGGGGTACTTTGGGGCTTAAAATTAAGCCCTCAGACAAACTAATAAGAACCTATAAATTAGAACAAGGAAAAGAGGACATAAAAGACAATAAGAAAAAGCATTCTATAACTAATTTGAACAAGGAACAAGCAATGAAAAGGCTTATTAAAAAGCTAACACAGGCAGATTCCCAAGGGGCCAAAAGACTTTTCCCTTTTGGCTTTTTACACAAATTAAGCTAAGAAACTTGTGAAGTAAGCACACACATACAATTAAGCACACATGATAAGCCTCTAAGAACAAAAAGAATCAATTAATAAGCAGCAAATAAGCCAGAATATGGCTTATTAATGGGCTCAGCACCAGGGGAGCTTAAATAGCCAAACAGCCCAAATGGCTTTTTCAAGCTTAATTTTAAGCTGGTAAACAAACAAATGAGCCCAAATGGCTTCTTTCTAGCTAAAGCTCAAACAATAAGCTACTCAAACCACCCTTTGAAAAGTATTTTGAAATTTGTTTAGACTATTTTAAAGTTGTTTAAAAACTGCTAAAATTCATTTTTTTTTTTACATTTTTATCATATTTCTGGATGAATCTTCCGCCTTCCTTTTATTATCAGACTTTTCCGTATAGGTACGGAGTTTCTGATCCATCAAGTCGTTGGCCAACTCAATCGTCTCATCCAACGTCTTGGGCTTGGAAGACTTCACATTCCCATAGTGTTTCAGAAGTCCACAGATGGGCATTTGTTTGCCTCTAAATATTGAGCAGGAATAGGAAGTTCGTATCATTGCGTGTTCGAGTCTCGGTCATTTAATTAGATAATGTTGTAATTGTATAATATCGGGATCGGATCGATTGTTAAAAAATCTAATATTGTATATGTTTCGGGTTTAATCCCAAGCAAAACCCGAGCCCGAGTCCTAGTTAAATATCCCGCGCGTCACTTAATGTGTCGGGGTATATATATATAACTTTTCCTCCTAGGAAAAGTTAGTAGTTGATCACTTTCTAATTAATCTTTTATCTTTTTTTCTCTCACTTTCTCTCAACTCTCTCTCCTCTTTCTCTCTCTAAAAGATCAACTCTCTTTATCTTTTTTCTAGTTCGATTCGTGTTGTATGATATGAAGTGAAGTGTTATACAGGATCTTACAATTGGCATCAGAGCTACAGTGGATTTGTGTATGATTCTTGTGGCTAAACAAGATCAAATTCGTGAGTTATTAAGTAACTTTATTTGTTCTTGGTTCAAAAAGTCTAACCCGGATTTTTGTGCTTAGATATGTTTATGTTTATGTGTTTAAGCAAGATCTAGGCATAAGGTAACTAGTTGTGCAAGAAAAAACAAGTTAAAAGGTCATAAAGGGTTTGATTTTGGTGATTTTGTGTGAAAAATACGTATTTTGCTCGAAGAGAAATATGCAGGTATGAATCAAGCGAAATATGTTTTGAATGAAGCGGAACATGTTTCAAGCGAAATATGACAGGTTGTTTCAAGCGAAATATACAATTTCAAGCAAAATGTGTAATTTCAAGCGAAATATGCAATTCTAGGCGAAACATGCATTATCAAGCGAAATATGTAAATTAAACCAGTGGTTTGGTCCAGCGGTTTGATCCAGCTGTTTATGAATTTTTTAAGCGATTTATGCATTTCTAAGCTAATTATGCATTCTCAAGCGAAATATGTCACTTCCCATGCGAAATATGATTGTATTCAAGCGAAATATGCATGTATTCAAGCGAAATATGCATGAAATCAAGCGAAATATGCAATTTGTTATGCAATTTATTATGCAATTTTCATTTGACAAATTTTGGTGACCACTTTCGAAACAAACATCGACCTAAACCATCAATAAGGACTTAAAAGATAATCAAACCACATCAAACAAACCTTAAACACAAACAATTATTCATTCACGGTTTTCTATTGATTTTGTAAAATCCCCGTTAACTTCTTATCGGTTTTAATCATAGACCTGTAAAATCCCGTGAACGATAATTGTAATCAAAAACCACAACCTCAATCACATTACATCCACTAAAGATCACATACACACCTTTCACACTTCCCTTATCCATAAAACCATTCATTCATCATGACTACTCCAATCACTACATCCTCAACAGATTGTCAAATGCATAACAATATCATGGCAGCTGGTTCAAAAGATCGTCCACCAATGCTTGGACCAGGAAGATATTCACAATGGAGATCATGCTTTATACGCTACATTGATACGAAACCAAATGGTGAGGGGACTCAGAAAAAAGCATAATATCTGGTCCCTACATGTCATCTAATTATATAGTCAAGCTGTTGCTGCAACGAATGGTATATCCGGCAAATACAACAACATACAACAATTGAAAACAATATGAACATGAATCCAGTGAACAAAGAAACACTTTCTGTCTAAAAAAGAAGCAATTTTCGTTGCTTTTAACTGGTATTGGAGATGATATCTATTCCACTGTTGTAGCTTGGTAAAACAGCGAAATGAGATCGTGGCTAGCCATTGAAAGGCTACAACAGGGTGAATCATTGAACATTCAGGATGTAAAGGACCAATCTGTTATGGTTTTTAGGAAGTTTACTTCTCGAGATGGAGAAACCATGGAGTCGTATTACTCACGGATTTATAAACTGATGAATGAGTTGACAAGGAACAACTTGCAAGTTACTACAATGCAAGTGAACGTTCAATTTCTTCAACAACTTCAACCTGAAGGTCAAGATTGTGACGGGTTGTCAAGCTTCAAAAGAAATAGACACCATTCTCATTAACACGCTTTTTGACATTCTGAAGGCAAGTATCAAAATGAAGTCATGTATTTCCGTGCTGAGAGAATAGCCAAAAGTGAAAAATCCATTAGACTTCTTGCGGCTGCTCAACCATATTCAGATAATTTACTATCAACCCAAAACCTCAACGTTAATGCAACATCATCTTCTTAATACCGAGTGCATTACAAGATACAAAGGCAAATGAGATCGCCAAACCAGTTACACCTCAATCTGAGTCAGTGTCTGAAGAAGACAGTGATCCTAAACAAGCTCAGAGGGATAAGGATATGCAAAAGCAACTTTGACCTCCTTGCAAGATTTCAAAAGGCTTTCAGCCTACAACAAAACAACCTTCGACTTCTTCAAACTCCAAGGAACAAGGACTGAAGATACCCACCAAGGTATAACAACGACAATCAGTCAGGGCAGTTTAGGAATCAAAGGACAATGACAGTTGTTGGGACTAGGGAAACTATAGGCAGTCCGGTAATGCAACAAACAGGAATACAATGCTTTAACTGCAATAGATTTGGCCACTATGCAAAGGAATGCAGGAAGCCAAAGAAGTGTTTAAAGGGGACTACTCATATCACAAGGACATGATGATTGATGTGCAACAAGCTGAACAAGGTTGTTCCACTGCAAGCTGAGCAAAGCTAATTGGCTAGCGGGACAGATGGAAGAGATGTATAACAGGAATTTGGAAGCACATTACAGTTTCATGGCAAAGATTCAGGAGGTCTTACCAGAAGAATCCAGTTCAACTGAACAGCCATTAGAACAGGTACAAAACAATGATGAAAATAATGTGTTTGCCAATGAAAGACAACATTATGAGAATAATACTGCAGAATGTGTTGATGAGCGTGCTGCGCTTGCTAATTTAATTGCAAATTTAACTCTTGATACTAAGGAAAACAAAACGATTTTAAAGCAATTAAAGAAAGCAAACGCATCATTGACTCAAGAACTGAAGGAGTGCAGAACTAACCTTGATGAGACTAGTAGGGCTCTGGGGGAGGCTACTAGTTGTCGGGATAGTTGTCTTATTGCACTTCAAAACAAAAGAATAAGCTTTAAGAAGTACCATAGCCTTATGACTGAACGATTGTGATTATGAAATACTTCAAACAAGTTAATTGATACTCTAGGACTATTAGCTCTTAAAGACATTGAAATTAAAGAAGGTTTAAAAACAAAAGCCTATGAAATTTCAGTTCTAAATCAGAAGCATGATGAGTTAGTCAAAAAGAGTCTTTTAACAAAGTCACAATTTGAAGGTCAACTCAAAGAGAAAAGTAAGGTCATTTCGGATTTAAAGGTTAAGGAAGAAAAAGATATTGACAAGATGATTGAAATGGACAAACAATTAAAGTTTTTAAACGAAATTGTTTATACTCGTAATCAGTCATTAAGGACCATTATATGTTAGGCACACAATGCTCGAACATATAATGGTAGGACCAACTTGTGCTAATCCAAAGGTACCTTAAGTAAGCTCACTCTGAAAGCCTGATTTGTTTGAGATCCATATTGATCTTCTGATCTTGCAAACAGATTTGCCCCCAATAGGGAAGAGACCATGACTCTTGCAAATGAGAGTAGATCAAAATTGAATAAAGATTATGTTAAACCATATGATTACACAAAACAGAATAGTCTTTATGAAATTTTTAAAGCACCCTTCTGGAGTATCTTTATAGTTGGAAAGTGCAAAAGGAAGTTAGAGACAATGTGGAGAAACATTTGTTAGAACAAACCAAACATTGCTAAAAAAGTATCCTTTCTACGTTTTGAATCCATTAGTAAAAGTAGACAAGTTTTTAACGACATGACATTTAACATCAATCAATTAGAGAAATTGTTGATCAAGCTTGGTTTAAACATACTAGTGATTATTTTTGGGTGCCAACTGCTAAAGATATGGAAGTTTTGATAAAAACCTTATTAATGCCTCTTTCTATAAAAACTCAAAATGATAGTTTTTGTTTTGAACATGAACTTAAAACGGAAATGCATGAAGATTATGGAGTACGTTAAATCCTTAAAAAAGTGGTCGACGAACCTGAATTGAAACGGGCTGATTTTTTAAACATATATGATGTCATTACTTCTCGAGAGTGTGTTTCTAAGATTGTTACATTGTTCATATTTGCATTTCTCTGTCTGTATTTAAATGCTTATATGACATTACAATGCTTGTATCTTCATAAAGTCAAAGAATGTGAATGTCTTGCATAAAATCTTTCAAAACAAACTAAATCTGTTAACAACGAAGTTCATAATAATTTGTTAAAAAGTTTTTCTAAACTTGAAAAACACTTGATTTCTCTTGAGCTTGCTTACAACAAGTAAAGTACCCCAAAAAAAAAAAACAAAATGGAAAAAAAAAACATACTCAGTGTGGTAAAGAAAATGTGATCAAATGTATTGAAAAAAACTATGAACAATCATGAAATACAAGATTTGAAAGCTCAAATGCAAGACAAGAACATAGCCATTAGTGAGTTAAAGAAACTCATTGAGAAATGCAAAGGAAAGTCTGTGGAAACTCAGTTTGATAAACCATCTGTTGTTCGACAACCAAAATGTCAACGGATTCCAAATACCATCAGTTTTAGGAAAACCAACTCCTTTTTCAAATTCTCCTGAAATGAGAAGTTTTCAAACGAAACAGTCGGTTAATAAAACTAATGTGTTAGATGGTTTGTTTAAACAAGTCACTCAACAAAATTTGCCTCAGAATAGAAAACAAGTGGAAATACACTCGAATGTGCTTAAACCAGGAATGTATAGAATTGCCACTACCACAACACAAACTAGAACACCACAGTTGCCTCATGCTTCAAGGAATACTAATCCTCACGTGTCTAAATCTACAGGAGTAAATCACTATACTAGTGTTAGCAGACCACAACTTAAGAGCTATCAAGTTAAAGATAAGGTTGTGCCAAACAATAGTCAAGTGAAGTTTAACCATAAGGAAGTAGAAGAACACCATAGGATTTCAAGTATTTCTAGGAAAACAAAGTCTGTAACTGCGTGTAATGACAGTTCAAAATCCAGAACTTTAAATGTGAATGCTGTTTGTGCTGAATGTGGAAAATGTGTGTTTAATTCTAATCATGATGCTTGTGTTTCTAGATACTTGAATGACGTGAACGCTAGAACTAAGAAGCCTAAGGTAGTGCCTATTAGTGTTAGTAAACCCAAGAGAAAAGCGAACAAATCTGTTGCAACACCCCATAAGAAAACAGTTGCATCAGATACCACTATTTAGAAATCCAAGAGTTACTATAAGGAGTTGTATGGATACAATGAAGGAATGAAAAAGGTGGTAGCTAAGAAATGTTCCCTAGGATATAAGATGGATCACCAAAAGGCACATAGACAAAAGATATGGGATGCCTAAAATCAGAAAATGGATGTATCACATGTATTAGTCCACTATTCGACCCCAATTTTTAGTCTTCTAGGATAACTAATGTCTGAAGATATCAAATTTTCTTAGGATCTAATTTGTCCAATTTTTCATCGTCTCTAATTCTCTTGCTAGACTTGTACAACTCTTATATTCATTGTTGATCTGGATGCACAAAGCACGTGTACGGGCAATCTCAAGTATTGTGTAATTTATGGAGAAATTTCTAGGTATGTTTGTTTTGGAAAATGATCTATTTGCTCTAATTTATGGTTATGGAGATCTGAATTAAGGAAATATCAACGCATCAAAGGATTTATTCGTTGTAGGGCCTCAATCACAATCTTTTCTCGGTTGGTCAATTCTGTGATGCGGATTTGGAGGTTGCTTTCAGGAAATCTACTTGTTTTGTGAGAGATCTTCAGGGAAACGATTTACTAACTGGTAATCGTGGATCTGATCTCTACACAATATCTCTTCAAGAAACAACTTCATCAACTCTAATCTGTTTCATGGCTAAAGCTTCACCAACTCAAGCATGGTTATGGCATCGAAGACTTTCTCATCTTAACTTCAATTACATCACCTTACTCTCAAAGAAAGATATTGTGACAGGCTTACCTAAGTTGAAATATGTCAAGGATCAACTTTGTTCGTCTTGTGAAATGAGTAAAGCAAAAAGAAGCTCATTTAAGTCAAAAGCTGTTCCAAGTTCCAAAGGAAGGCTGAATTTGCTTCACATGGACTTGTGTGGTCCAATGCGGGTTGCAAGCATAAATGGGAAGAAATATATTCTGGTGATTGTTGATGACTATTCAAGATACACTTGGACTCTTTTTCTACGATCCAAGGATGAAACACCAGAAGTTCTTAAAGACTTTCTCACGATGATTCAACGCAATCTTCAAGCTCAAGTTATTAGTGTCCGTACTGACAGAGGCACAAAGTTCTTGAACAAGACACTCCATGCTTATTTCAAAGAAGAAGGCATTGAACATCAGACTTCCACTCCTCGAACACCTGAATAGAACGGCGTTGTCGAAAGACGGAACCGCACTCTTGTTGAGGCTGCTCGAATGATGCTTTCAGCTTCTAAGCTTCCATTATCATTTTGGGCTGAAGAGTTGCACGCATGCTAAACTCAGAACAGATCAATCATCATATCGACTCATGGAAAGATGGCGTATCACATCATTAATGATAGGAAACCTTAATAAACATCTTCGCACATCATTTGGTTGCATTGTTTACACTACTGAGATGGGGGGAAATTTAGATAAGATGAAAGAAAAAGGAGATCCATGTGTCATGGTGGGATATTCTACTCAGTCGAAGGGATATCATGTTTTCATTCAAAGCGAAACCGCTTAATAGTTCAGTCCATTCTTAATCAAGTTGGATGAAATCAAAATATAAAAATGATGTCTGATCACAATAGTTCAGACCTCGCGCCACAACGACAAGAGATGTTTGTTGAAAATGTCACTTCAGGCCTTGTTCCTCAAGGACAAAAGGCATCAGATTATGACAACTCTGACCCCGTGCCCCAAGATAACATGTTGTTCCTACAGCAGAGAAGACAGATTCGTCACAACAAGGGTTAGAATTTCTCTTCAGTCCTTTACTTGAAGAATATTACAATCCAGCACACGGTCATGCTGAGGACAACAACAATGATCAGCACGGAAATGCATCGTTTCAAGAAGAGAATTTATCAATCAGTTTTGTACTCGGGTATAAGAAACTGTAAAAGTCTTCCACGTGCAACAATGATATACGATGTGCATTCATTTCAAACCACAAAGTTATGATACCGATGCCAGAGATCATCCATTAGAACAAGTTCGTGGAAATCCCACCATGCCAGTTCAAACAAGATGGCAGATTGCCACAGATTCTGCATGGATCGAAGCAATTGCAGGATGAACCTTCCATCAGTTTCACAGACTAAAAGTCTGGGAACAGTCGAACAACCATTTGGCAGGATGATTATAACGCTAAGGGTTATGGAAGAACAAGAAGGACGAGATCAGACATATAATTCGCAACAAAGCACGACTTGTTGCTATAAGGTTTATGATCAGGAAGGGTATTGTTTTCGGTAAGAATCATTTGCTCCAGTTTGCTTGCTTGGAGGCAAATTGGATTTTTGTTCCACGCAGACAACAAATCTTTCTAATCTTATCAGATGGACGTGAAAACGGCATTTCTTAATGTCCACTGAAGGTCGGAGGTTTATGTTGCTCAGCCAAAAGGGTTCATTGATCCAGATCATCCAGAAAAAGTCTACTTTCTGAGGAAAGCTTTGTATGGGTTAAAACAAGCTCCAAGAGCCTGGTATGATGAACTTTTCAACTTCCTGATGTCCAAAGGATTTTCTAAAGGTATAATTGACCCAACTTTATTCAGTTAAATACGGGAAGTTATATTCTACTATGTGCAGATTTACGTTGATGGAATAATTTTGATCACAAACCAAAATATTCAAAATGATTTGAAAAGATAACTGCACCAGTAGATTTGAAAAGTGTCCTTAATGGAGGAGATGAAGTTCTTTTTTTAGGACTACCAGATTCCACGAGTCCCATCAAGGTATTTTTATCAATCAGGCAAAGTACGCTTTAAAATTCTAAAAAAGCATTATATGGACAATTGTCACTCAATTGGTTACACCATTGGTAACTATACCCAAACTAGATGTTAGATTTGAGTGGAGAACCCGTAGACAATATCTGATTATCATAGAAAATCGGTCTTCCATGTAATTGGAATCTAGTTAGACCAGACTTAGTGCAAGCAGTATGCTATTGTGCACGTTATCAAGCACGACCAACTCAAAAGTACCTCAAGGAGGTTAAAAGAATCTTTAAATACCTAAAGGGTACCATTAACATGGGACTCTGGTATCCAAAGGATTCTGGCTTTGAACTAACAGCATTTTCAGACGCTGATCATGCGGCTGCATTATTCTCGCCATAAGGACTTCTTGGGGGATACAGTCGTGGTGATCAGCTAGTAAGTTGGATGTCCAACAGAAAACAAAACTGCACGCAATGTCTTTAGCAGAGGCAGGAGTACTGGCGTTATCTGCAAGTTGTGCTCATGTAATGTTGGATGAGGACACAGCTTAAGATATGGCTTACAAACTAAAACAATTTCCGTTGTAATTGCGACTCTCAGTCAACCATAGCAATATCATGCAACCCCAGTACAGCATTCGTGTACATAGCACATCCATAATCGGAGTGTTTCATTTCATAAAGGATAAGGTTGAAATATGGTATAATTGAATTATAGATTGGTCAGATTGGATTACCAATTAGTGAAATGTGTTGATAAGCTACCGAGGATCGGTTTTAGTCTTGTCCAGTAGGATTGGTATGAGATGTTTGACTCAGATTGATCTGGAGGTTCTGACTAATTTGTGGAATGGTGATAATAATCATCAAACATCATCCAGGGTCATATTTTTGAGATAAGCAAATGATAAAAAATATAAAACATTATTAAAGAATTACAAAATCAGATATCTGAAAATTTTCCATAAGTTTCTTCCGACATGTCTATTGGAATAGATAACATTTACGTGCATAGTTTGATATGTGATTATCATTGACTCGGGTGTGTAAATGAAGTTCGAACGAGGAGTTGGAAAGAGTTTCTAATTAACATGTCATTCTAAGGTGCTTTTGGCTTAGTGCAATTGTTTTGTTCTATAACCCAGACTTTCTTATTAGGAAGGTTGATACTTTTGCATACATATCTTGATTTTATTTTCGGGGCGCGGGCTGAATGCTGGGCGATCTGGGTCTTTCATTGGGTTTGGTTGGCATGTAATATGGTGCGGTGGTCGGTGATGGGCGGGGTAAGGTGAGGGTGTGTGTTTGGAAGAGGAGAGTTTTCAAATAGTTTCAAAACATGTCATTTCTAATTTTCTAAATGGCTTATGTGCAAATATCAGTACATAACCCAGACTTCACATAAAGGAAGGTTTATAACTTATCCTCACAACGAGAAAATTAACGTTTCTCGGTCTTGAGCTGTTCTTACAAGACATTCAATGTTTTTAGCTCAAGAAAAAGGATAGTGTACGTTTCAGTGCGCTTACCCTTACCGTTAGAAGAGAAGTCCTCTAACATCTGGTTTTTCAAAAAGTTGAACACAATTTTTCAAGAATTTCTCGATGACAATTCATAATCTTTCAAAATTGTGTGTTCAACACTCCATCCCTCACAATGTTTTCAAAAGACAACAATTTCTCAATTGGTCCTATTTTTGAGGGGGAGTTTTTCGAAAAACAAAGTTTTAATGTTCTTGGATACATCATCAACGACCATTCTTATGTATTCAAAACATTATCAAAATGTTCCAAACCATTCATGCTGACAATATTTTCTCCCACAGATTTTTCAAGACATATTTTAATCACAAGGTATTTCAAAAACTAAGTGTTTATTATTTAAAATAAGGGGAGAAAATGTAATTAAAATATGATCTATTCGACTCAATGTGCTGAACAGTAAGAAAAGGTTTTATGGTTTGATCTTATACCCAACAACATCTTAATTTCATGACGATTCTGAAGTCATAAGGTGGTTAGGTTAGGAATCAATCCTATGATCCAACCAGAACCGGAGGATCTACCCAAGGATAATCCAAAGTTAGAAATAGCAGTCCTTAGGTATGATTGGAGATGAATGTATATGGGAATAATGCCGACTAAGATTGAGCTAACACTGGAACAATCACAACAAGGTGTTAGTAATGACGTCTTGGTAAGCATTGAAGGCGTTGAAGAATGAGAAAAGGAATATTCACAATCCAGCGACTGTTGCACAAATTCATCAAGAACAGAACAGGATAAAAATCGACCAAGAGATCTTAACGTGCTTCAGGTATTCTGCTTTTGGGCTTATTTTCTTTTTAACTTTGAATTTGAAAAATTAGATATTTCATTTCATAGTAACAATAAAAAAACTACTAGAACACAAAGTAAACGCTCAGCATGTTTTAAGGCTTTAAAAGGGATTACTTAGCGATCGTGCAGTTGCCCCTAAAAAACAAACCAAAAAAGTGACACATAACGGTTGTTCAATAATTTTTTTCATCTTCAATGCAGGAAGTAATAAAACCTGGATTCATTGGCTGCTAAAAACAAAATGGACTAATAGGGAAGATGACGTGTACAGATATGCAAGTCCCATCAATTCAATATAAGATTTATGAGAGCTCAATAGAGTATTTTGAAAGCCACAACAATCTTGCTGATTTCGTGCCCAAATTAGATTCACCATGGGGTGACCCATGATGTAAACCGTCAGGGAACCCCGAACCCTTCTATTATGCGCCGTTTTTATCCTCTTACTTGAACAATGGAAGCGGGTTTAATTGGCATGGCTAGCCAATGGTTATGTAATAGACAGGGCGTGCTTTAAGTGATGAGCTGAGTAAACTTAGTATCGACACCTTTGATAGGAACATTTGTTTGCTTGACTTGGTAGAAATTAAGGTCGTTTTTAAGTACTTGATCCTGACTACCAAAATGGGAGTAAACTAAACGTTCGTCTTTTTAGATATGAGGTATAGACAGAAAATGGAGTTTTCATAAATCATTACTATTACGATTTCTCTCTTGAATTCTAAAGCACCTATGTGCATGGTACCAAATATGAGCTTGACCAAAAAAACATTCGTTGATGAAAATGGAGATAACCAGACCTAGACTTAACTAACTTAACAACACTAAGATAGCTATAATTAAGCATGGAAAGCCCAATCTAGACAACGCCATTGACTTCATGAAGAATGGAATCAATCCAAACATGCTTGCTTATAAGTCGTATTAGGATAATGATCTGTAAAGCTATCGAAAATGCTCAAGAACCTAATGTGAAGTCAATAGAATCTTACTCTATTAAATGCTTATTTGATGCTCAAGTATGTGTAAGTGTACAAATTACACAAAAACTAATCAAATAGAATAACACCACCTTTGTTATTACGAAAAGTACACAGAAGCAGATGTTAGATGCTTTAGTGGCTCAAGTATGTGATGACTAACGAAAGAGTGAAAAAAATATATTTCCGGCTAAAACTAAAACAGTCAATTTCATGGGGCCATTAATTATGGTTCGTGAACAACATATAATTTGCACACTACATACACATATTAGTATATATTTTATATATGTTAAGATTGTATCAGTTCCAAAAACGTTGATGCAAAGCTATAGATAGGAATCAAACAGCGTAAAACAGAGAACATGTACACATATCAAGTTATATTAACTTGGTAGATTCTAATATCGTAACATTTGTGCTCCACTATATTTAAGGTAAATCTAATGTATTATAAAGGTGGTTTTATACTTACTTCACATTTAACCGGCACCGTCCCCATTTAATATTTCTTCCTATATAATTGTAACAAATTAAAAGTTAACGAAACCTTCCTATTTGCATTTCCAGGCAAGGGGCTCCAAAGAAAAGAGAAGGCACACCACATGGAATTAAAGAAGATGCAAAACTTTTCTTAGGGGGGGTCTGCAGAGATTTATGCTTTTTGTAAATTGTTGTGTTTGTGATGTAGTTACAAAAATAATGACACGAACAGGAAAATGCAAACTGGCGAAGAATGTGGCCAAGACGCAGCAGTTGCAAATGTGTCGGCAAATTCCTCCATCTGTCACATGTCGTTGTGGGTTAGCACTTAGGCATACAACTCAAAGAGGCGATGGGTGTTCAATTTATATTTTGTTGGTGTATACATTGTGCGTGAAGTGGAGAAAATATGTTTAGTGTATCTTTATAAGTTGAATGTCACTTATGCGAGTAGCAATTTTTCTTAGCTAAATGCCGTAAAACCCCGCACTCCGCAGCGGAGTGCAGGTAGAAAACCTCGTTATATGTGATCAACAAGAATATGTAAAATTTGAATCAAACTTATTATATAAACACTCGTTTGGCGATGGAAACTACGCCATTGATATATATCCTAGGGAGCATTTGAAACGATCCCGTTTCGCATCGGCCTAAAAACAGCAGCCCAACATGATACAAAAAGGAGTTAATAGCCCAAAAAGAATAGGTGAAAAGAAAATTGATATATATCCTATGGAGCATTTGAAAAGATGTCGTTTCGCACTGGCTCAAAAACAGCAGCCCAACATGATACAAGGAGTTAATAGCCTAACATGATACAAGAAGGAGTTAACAGCCCAAAAAGAATCAGTAAAAAGAAAATTTACAAAAAGCCCCCTCACATTTCAACTATTTATGACTTTTTTATATAACAAACTTTATTTATAAAATATCAAATAAATATGTAGCTATTTTGTAAAAAAATTAATGAAATTTTTTTACGTTCGCAACTTTATTGTTATGTTGACGCCTTAACTTTTGCCGAGAATCTCAACGCGAATTGAGTACATGCTCATTTACCAATGTTTGATGATTCAAATATGAATTATCTTCGAAAAAACAAATAAAAATGGCCCTCTCTTAAACAACACGCATCGTAGACTAACCTGTAAACAAAAAAAAATCGCGCACACAAATTTCCATAACAAACTAGCACCCGCTGCAACGCGCGGGTTTCTTTCCATCTCGTTTTAATAAAGGTTGGATTTTTGGGCTCCTGGTTGCTGATGACATCAAATAACGTTACATTTATAACATCAATTATCCTAAGTAAATTGCCCATTTTTATATAATTATTGCAAGAATTATTACTTAATTGCTTAAAGTTGTTAATTGCAGTAATTATAGAGTACATTGTGAAGACAAGCTAAAAGGCGCACATTTTGGAGCTTGAATGATGATATTTGAAGATTGCTTATTTCTGACTACATACGTCGTATCCAACAAAAAAGATACGGCGTATCAGCGCCTGGACTTCACAAGAAAACGCGTTCGTTCAATACCCAATTTGGCTTATCCTACTGAATACATAAGTCGTATCCAGCTGGTCAAACAATCAAAGATCATGCAGTAAATGTGATTGATAACAGTGATTATTGATTGATTTTGAATGTAGCGCGCACTCCAAGGAATTTACCCCAATACGCCGTATTGACCTTACTCAATACGGCGTATCCACTCATTTTCAGAGACTATAAATAGAAGACTCAAAAACAAGTTTTCAGTGTGCAAAATCATATTCTCTAAACCATAAACATAAAAGTCGATTTTCTAAAGAGACGAAGAGCAGCCAAGGTCAAGCATCGATCCTAATTTCACAGAAGACACCGTGTAATTTCTATACTCTTGTAATCATTCGATTTTTGGTTTCGTTAGTTAACTCGGTTAGTTTACCTTGGTTGTTTGATTATACTTGTATTCTTACAATGGTTATGGGCTAATACCCTCGGATATTAGCCACTTTAATGAAGATTCAATGTTTAGTTTGTTTAATCTTGATTGCTTAATTTATCGTTAATTTTTTAATTATGTTTATCACCTCATACTTGTCTGTGTGCTTGAATATGCGACCTATCATTCAACTGGGTCTAGTGAGACTGACCAAGTGATCTAGATATTGGGATAGCTCTCCATATCGTGTTTTATATATCTGGACCGATAGGATCACAAATAATGTCCTATCTTCGCCTTTAGATTAGTGAGCTTAGTTGGACTGGCAGGTGACCCTTCGACCTAACGAGTACGTTCTTAATCAATTGGTAAAGACTCGGATAGTGAAATACCAGTATATAAAATGCCGTCAAGCAGTAAGTGGGTAAAGTCCCGATGGGCTAGGGTTTAACAAGATCACCATTGCTTTAATCCCTAAGATAGATTATAATTAAACTAAAGGATGCTTTATGCGAATGCGTTAATTGTGACAGGATTCAACGTGTCTAGGTTTTAGGAAGAAGTACAGCCTAATTCTTAAGAATGATATGCCGCCTCGAGATAAGCACTCATTGCACTAAACAAACAAACCAGCGTTTAATCGGATTTAATATGGCTAATACAGTTTTCTGTCATTTGGCTTGACCGTTCTTTTATCTATTGATTATCTTCTTGTGTGATTATTGTATATTGAATTGATTTTAGTCACCATCAAACCTGTGCCAGTCTTTCAGGCTGAACCCCCCCCCCCCCCTTTATCAATAGAAATTGGTTTAACATAGGTTTAGCATTAATTAGAAATAACATAGAAATAAATAGACTAATTAATTAGAATAAAATATTGATAGAATATAAGGTTAACTTTCTCGCTCTTAGTGTTCGACACCCTACTTACCACGAAGCTCCATCTTGACCGGGTACACTGCCCGTTAAAGTGTTGTTTTAGGTTAAGTCGGCTAAATATAAATTTAAAACCTGAACTATCATAAATTAATACCTCACAACGACACACCAAGTTTTTGGCGCTGTTGCTGGGGAGTGAAAATTGTTTAACCTTTATTTTGTTAGTATTTATTTTTAACCCTTAGCTTAGAATAATTAAATTAGCATAATTAAATTTTAATTGTGTGTTTAATTGTTTGTTTAAATTTCTGCATTATTTAATTGTTTTTCAAAGTACTATGTTCTGGTTGAACACCTGATACGGTGTATCCACCAGTTGGATATGACGTATCAAATTTCTATCCAGATACAGCGTATTGATTTCTGCAGTCTAAACAACGTATCTTGTTCTTCCAAACAATACGACGTATTCTGCAAACTCAATACGACGTACTGACCTTTAGAAGATCCATACGGCGTATTCAAATCAATTGAATACGGCGTATCGATCACCTGACACAGTAGCAGAACTAAATTTGATTTATGTGCTTAATTTTCTATATCCTTTCTTTTCAGAGCCTGTCCTACTGAATTATTTTCCTCTGTTTCAGGTGATGCATGAAAAGGAGTTCTACTAAAGAACTAGTTATACCTTTAGAAAACCCGAAAAGAGTATTTTATTCAAAAAGGAGGCTTTTCGAGACACCTGGTCTTGTAGAATCGAATTCACCCGAATTCGATTTGTTCTCTGATATCGAAGAACGTTCAGAAGAAGAAGGTACTAAAGAAATGATGGAAACAATGGAACAGTACATGTGCAAGACCCGTGGGGATTATGGGTCCGGCGTTACTAGGCCCAAGATCAATACCGATACCCACTTCGAATTGAAGGGGCAATTTCTCAAAGAACTTCGTGATAATACTTTCAGCGGTTCGGAACACGAAGATTCAAACGAACACATTGAAAAAGTTTTAGAGATTGTTTACTTATTCCACATCCTAAATATAACTCAAGATCAAATCATGCTTTGAGCTTTCCCTGTATCCTTAACGGGAGCCACAAGCCGTTAGCTCAGGAACGAACTGGCATGTTTAATTCTAACTTGGGAAGTCCTGAAATCAAAGTTTCTAAGCAAATGTTGTCCACCTGCCCATATTGCAAAAGAAAATGGAGGAAATAAACAACTTTCAGCAAGAACCGGATGAAAGCCTTTTTCGAGATTGGGAAAGATTTAAAGAACTCTTGATGAAATGCCCCTAACACTATTTAACCAATATGCATGAGGTAATCTTGTTTTATAATGGCTGGATGTTCCAACTAGACAAATCCTTTACTCGAAGGGTGCCATACCAACTAAGACAGCTGCATATGCAAAAGTAGCCATCCAAGAGATGGCCGAATACTCTGAAAAATGGCATAATGGAACATCAAAAACCAGAAGTACTGAAACTTCTGACGGAATGGCTGCTATCTAGGCTCAACTCAACAGTCTCGGGAGAGAAATTAAGAAGGTAAACGAAAAGGTATATGCTGCTCAGGTTGGATGCGAGCTATGCAAGGGACCACATTACACCAAAGACTGACTACTTAAAGAAGAAGGGAAAATCCTTGAAGAAGCCTACTATACATAGTTTAGTGCACCCTACCAACCTGAAGGACAATACAGAGCAACAGGGCCAGGATTCTACCAGCGAAACAACAGAAACTCTTCGTACCCTGAACGAAGACAAACTACGGAGGAATCAATGGCCAAATTCATGGCTGAATCAACAAAGAGACATGAGGAGAACTCAAACTTAATTAAAGAAATTCGAGCCTCTACCGATGCAGCTATCAGAAATCAAGGAGCATCGATTAAGACCTTGGAGATTCAGATTGGACAGATAAGCAAAGTCTTACAAGAAAGAGGATTCAAAAGTCTGCCCAGCTCAACGGAAATGAACCCAAGGGACCATGTCAAATCGATTTCAACTTCTAAAGCTGATTCAACTCGGATACGCCATATGGGATCAGGACCATTCGCCGTATCGGACTCACAGACCAATAACGTATTTTCTAAAATAGTTTCCTTTCTTAGGCGACTACATGATTACTGCTGTGATGAGTGGAAGGAGGCACGTAAACTGAAGATTCTGGAAACCTATTCAATCGGGACCACACTTTATGACAACTCCTTGCCTCAAAAAGAAAAGGACCTAGGAAGTTTTACTCTACTTTGCTTTATTCATAATGTTTGTTTCAATAAAGCCCTTGTTGACCTAGGAGCAAGTGTAAGTGTTATGCCATTCTCTACCAATACCAACCTCGGTTTAGGAGATTTATCTCACACTAGGTTTACTTTTGAACTAGCTGACAAAACGATTAAACATCCAAGGGGTATTGCTAAAAATGTGCTAGTTAGGATTGGTAAATTCATTCTCCCTATAGACTTTATTATCTTGGACATACCCGAGGATGACGATGTCCCTTTGATCCTCGGACGACCATTTTTGTCTACCGCTCATGCCAAGACAGATGTTTTTAAAAGGAAAATTACTCTAAGGGTTGGGGAAGAAAAAAATGTTTTCAAAAGCATTAAACCTGCCTCACTCGGCTAATTAAGAGGGTCATATATGTGAAAAAGAGGAAACGAATCTTGATTCCAAAACTGAGCTTATAGGAGAGGCTGTTAATGAATCATTCGACCCACACTTTGGTGATTATATTGAATTAAATGATTTGGATATGCCTCTAGAACCTAGGATGAATCAAGATAATAAATTTGAGCCAACCATTAATAAAGGCATTATTGTCAATGAGCCCACTAACAAATGTTGTTACAAAATGAAATTTTCTTGTATGATTAGGTATAAACATGTTATTGCCGACTTCCTTCCTACCTTGTCCATTAATGTGATAACCAAATGATTTTATAATTTATTAATTTAAGGAACAACAGTAGTGATCATGAAGGGAAGAATTTGGCCAGAACTTTGATTGACATACCTATTTTCATTAGGAATTTTTCTATTATTTCAGGGTTCACAATCATTGATGATATAAATGAGAATATAACAAGTGGTGTTGTGATCGGCATGCCGTTTTTCAAGAAATTTGTGTCATGCCAAAAGATTATGGAGAAATTCGCACGTGGGGACGAGTGCGAGCAAATCAAGGATGAATAAGAGCGCAGAGAGGAAAAAATCTAACTTAAAGACTGGCTGAAAGAAAAGTGCTTACCGAGAGACAACCCGGTGGTTTTTAATTGTGTGTCGTTTGTAATTTTAAATTGTTTGCTGAGTCTATCTTCCCAGACATTCCATACGGCGTATCGAACCCATATGGATACGCCGTATGGAGTCGTCTGGACGTTATCAGTCTTTAATTTCTGTATTTAAATTCCTACAACTTTAAAACATTTTTATACAGGATGCAATACGGTGTATCCTTGGGTTTGGGATATGGCGTATCGACTCCCTGTACAGCGTGTGTGTTTATTTTTTCTGCATTTTAACCATTGTAAAAAAGACTGAGATATGATTGCATGTTTTGTCTTCTAAACTCTTATGCAGGACCTTGCTGTAAAGAAATCGACGAATTGGTGATGGTATACTCTGAAAAGACTTGTGTTGAACTCATACGGGGATTCTGACGTCTCTTCAACACACTTTTGCTCAAGAACTCAAATTGGAGAATCATCCCGAGCAAAATATCAGGGGAGTTCCTCGTTCTAATTCTATTTCCCATTTTTCTTTAATTATTTTATCTATACAACGAGGACGTTGTATAATTTAAGTGGGAGGATGGAGAATTAGAACGCCTCCTTGTTTTTCTTTTTACAAACAATATGCTATATGCTTAAAATTAGGCCAAAATTAAAAAA
>BQNB010087131.1:7430-27997 GCA_026074375.1 Tanacetum coccineum
AAAACAACATATATATGTAATTTTTATTATGTTTTTGGTCTTTTGGGGTCGCTTTTCATGGTAAAATATATGTATAAAATTGCGAATACCACTAGACAAATAAGAATCCGATTTCTTGTCTATACTCGAAAACTTGTCAATTAAATTCGATAATAACATCAATCATAGTTTGAATAATGAGTTGATATATATTCGAAATCTTTCTTGACCCTCACGAACACTCTTTTAAAAGAAGACAAATAAAGATTTTCATAGTGTGTTCCACTAATCCTAAGACTAGTTGTAAGTGTGAGGTTGATGAATAATGAAAAGTTAATTTCTTACTTTAAGATTGTGATATATTTTGCGTGTACGAAAAACTATTTATTGTTATGCATAGTATGCATAGTTTTTGACATTTTATTAGTATATGAATGATTTTTCTAACCATTTTAATACAACACACATCTTTTATAAAACACTATATGTTTATAAAAAGAATATAATTTTGTGTGTGTGCTAGAACAATGCAAGCACAAACAAAGTTTAAAAATACATTTTCCTTTACTTAATTACCAATGTATTAATACAATCTTTTATTTTGTTTAACAAACCCAAGGTCAAACGTCGTAAGATGATGAAAAGATTTAGACATCATGCTGGAAGAGAGTTGGTGTGTTGGAAATATTTTAGTGACCAGTTTTAATAAATGATATTAGGACATTATTTTTCCACACACTTGACAAACTATTAAACTCTTATTCCTAAGTGGGTTACTACACTCAAAATGATCTACAAGATATTTATGTAACACTTGTAAATATAGTGATCTATGCCTATATGCAATGCACAAACAATTTTCCAACTTAAAGCAAGAAATCTAGCGTAATTCCTATTAGGCATAATCCGAAAACTAATAACATACACATAGCATACATGACACATGTGTTTAGATATATAATTAGCTCAATTACAAATAGTAATGATCACTTATTAATATCTATTAACCAAGTTGAAACAAAAGCAAACACACATAATCATCTAGCATACACATAAGGATATTCGTTGTTATTTTGTGTATTAGGTATAACGATGTATACTCAGCATGATTTGATTTGAAAATAAAATAGTTCCTCCCCATTTTAAAAATTAATTAAGATCAATATTTTTAAAAGACAAATACATAATTTTTTAAAGATATATCAATTAGAAATGCCCGACTGAAAGGAAAATATAAAATACAAGTTATACGTTAAAACAGAACTCAAAGTTTTATCCACTATCTAGTATTTTGCATTTCTGACTTATTTAAGTTTAGAATAAAGACTTAGAAGTCATTTTAAATTAAACTAGACTCAATTATCTTTGAAATGGCGTATGGCACGACTTCTACGGACTTACGGTTAATTTTATATGATTTTTCGAAGTTTGCCAAAATCTGACGAAACAGACAGACGGCCCCCATAAAGGTGATGACCCCCAAATATATATGGGACCGCCGAAACATTTATGAGACCGCCACCAGAGACCCCAAAACACGTTTTTTGTTAAAATCATTTGGTAACTTAATGTAAAGTGTTGACTTGAGGGAGATTGTTACTAGCACATAGTACAATGGTGGTTTTAGACATCTTTTCTCTCTCACGCACTAGGACTTACAATGAGTATTTTATACTTCCAAGCTTTTTTTTTGAGAATATTTTCTGTCTAGTAGTTACGAGGTATATTTAACAACATAACTAATAGAATCAAGCATAACAAAACACTTTTCTTATTTAATCTCCTTCTTGGTGTTAAATGAATACATGGATCGTACTCTATTTTAAAAACTATTTGTTTTGAAAACTAGAGCGACCTGGCTCTGATACCAATTGTGGAAGGAACACATAGAGGGGGGGGGGTTGAATTGTTTTCCCTTAAAAACTTCACAATCTTTTGTATAAATTTTTGTATCACTCTGTAGGCGGTCCCATTAATGATGGGGGCCGCACAGTACATTAAGGGGGACGCACTATTTAAAGGGACGCCTCAGAAGAGGTTTTCGCACTATGATTATTTGTATCAAATCACCAATCAAAGTTTGACGCAATTTGAGAAGTGCTCAATAATGGATTTCCATAACTAGCACATATTTTACCAAATAATCCACCACTCACAATGTTTACTACAAAGCAGCAGAGCTACACAACCTGTACTATACACAAACAAACACAACAGTCAACAATCATAAGCATATGCAAGTGTAAAAGTAAAGCGATAAATGTAAAGACATAGTAAAGGAAAGGTAAACAAGGAAATACAAACCGACCGATGATATTATAGTAGTTCGGTCTCGAGACTCCTCTTCGCCCTACTCCACTCCTCGAGTATCCAACTCGAGAGTTACTTCACTAATCAACAAGCTCCCTTTCGGCGGAGAAAACCTTATAACGTTGCTTACATTATTTTCCGACACTAAGCTAGATGTCGAGTTCTTCTTCGGGTACAACCAAACCCGTTATGTTTTATGGCCCAACATAACAAACCTTGAGTTTTATGGCCTAAACACATAAACCATCTCTCGCTTACATTATTTTTCCGACCACTAAGCTAAATGTCGAGTCCTAATTTTAAGCTAGAACCAAATTCTACCACTTCATCATGTATTTTAAGGCCTAAAATACTACCAACCACAATCAAACTCAACCAAAATATATACATTCATTTGGATCCACACACTACTAAGATCAAAGACATGGGACTCGATCTATATGTAAACAAATGTTAAAATAGCTAACTAGACTAACATACCTTGGGATCTTGAAGATCGTGGCCGAAGTTCTTTATATTGCACTTGGGGAAGAGAAAAGAGTAGGAGATTGAGATCAATTTTAAACAAGATTAATCAAGTTAAATGATCAAAGATTCATAAAGATTTAGTGAGATCTAGAGAGAGAAAGAATTGAGAGAAATTCGTGCAAAAAGGGTTGTTCAAATGGCATTTTGTGGGTGTTTTTTTTTTGGATTTTTTGGGGGAATGTGGTGTGGACGGTGGGTTTGTGGATGGGATGGAGGTGGTGCTTGTTGTTGTGGTTTTTTGTGAGTATGGATTTTGGAGTGTTGGAGTTGTGGTTTTTCTTGTTGTTTGCTTGGTGTTATGGATGGTGGATGGTTTGTGTGTGGTATTTTAGGAGTGTGTGGTGGAGGTTGGTTTTTTTGAGTTTGGGTGAGTGGTGTTGTGGAGGTGCATGGTGTTGGGGGGGTGGTGTTGTGGTTTTGTGGAGGTGATCCACTTTTATTGTGAGCTGCTGAAAACTGCCAGTCTGTCAACGGCGGTCCCGGCGGTCCCTTATATATAAGGGGGCCACCGCCTAGACTCCGCTCCCTTTTTTTTCTTTTTGTGGGGAAGGTTGTATCTGATATACTAGCTTCTATTTTGGGGGGAAAACCGTATTTCAAATTTTATATTTAAATAAAACATTTCTTTTATTAAAAAGTATTTTGTATTTATTTATTTTTGTGAATAATACTTTTATAGAAATGTAATGGTTAAGAAAAAAAATATTTTTCTTTGATCATCCTACAAGTTTAATTTGTTTGTACATACCTTACGTGATTTGCATCGGGGAGAGCAATACAATGTCGTGGTGTTGAACTGACTTGAGAATGTGTGTTGTTGATGCATGTATGCAATTGACTGATTTGTGATTCGCGTAATTGCGTACTTTACGTTGCTGTATTACAAGTTACATGTTTGCATACAAAAACATAAAGAGATCGTATAGATTAAATATCGTAATATTTGCACTAACAATTTGAATTTCATTTCATATAGGTAATTTTGAATATAACCTAAAGTTTATTAATAAGTATTTGAAAATAAAACCTTAAGTTATAATTTTGGGAAATTATAAAGATATAACATAAGGTATTTTGTTTTAAAAAAATATATAAAACTTATATATGTACATATATATGGCCGGCCCATATTTAAAAAAAATTGTAATGTTAAATATTTTGTATATTTACTTTCTTTTTATAAAAAACCTATTTTAAGGGATAAGTATTAAAAGGTTTTAGCAAGTATTTTGTGTAATCTTCAAAATAGGAAAAAAATTATTGTGCCCCCTCCTCCTTTATCTATAACCGGCCCTTAGGGGTGATTATACACCAAAATCTTTTATTTTTGTAATAAAACTTATTTTAGGAAAAGAGTATAAAGGGATTAAGACAAACATTTGGTAATCTTCTAAATCAAATAAAAGATTTTGTCCCCCCCCCCTCTTCATCCTTATAACTGGTCCCCTCCTCCCTCATTCTCCATCATCCTCTAAAAATTTTCACTCCATAATTTTGTGTATTCCTCCATAAAAGCTTCAAGGAAGAAGAAGGTTTAGGTGTTTTGGGTAATCCTTGAAGTTTTGGTGTTCTTAGTGTGGTCTTGATCTTTGATTCCTTGGTGTTTGTTTCTTGTTCTTGTCTCCATCTCCAATCCGTAAGTAATCCATGTCTCTTTTGAATTCATTCTTCGTATTTCCATGATTGCACATAAGTTTTATACATAAAATCATAAAGTGTAAAAAGAAGAAATCATGTAGTTATGAATTTGTAAATTATGTAATCTGATAAATATGGCTTAATTACATGTTATGAATCCCTATGATGATCATTAAATGGTGTTTATTATAAAAACACTAATATTGAAAACCCTAGGGGAGGATTGATGGGTGTTAATTAGGGTTTTCATGGTTAATAATTCTGGGCAGAATTTTAGGTCATGTTCAACGGGGTATGGTTATATCTCTTTAATTTAAATAATTGTTTTTAACATGATTCTTGAGCCTAAAGTTAAATTCAAGAAGTCTAGTTTCTGGAAAATCTGGCCTCGTGTTAATTGGAGGTCGGGAAGGTCGATTTTTAGATTTTATAAGATTAAGTGTCGAATCTGGAATTTCTATCCGAAATATTCAGTTGTAGTGTTTGATTTTTAATTCGAAAACCGTAAGGAGTTAGCTTCTAAAATTTGATTTGGTAAATCGTCATGATATTAGATACATCCAAGATTTTTTTCAGAATTTTCTGAGTTGTCTAAGTAGGGATTTTACGCGTCAATTTTCAAGGGTTCTGCCAGGTCAAAATTCGGGTCAATTTTGGGTAACAAGGGTCAAAGGGATACTTAAACATGGAAATAAATTAAACCAACGATCATGGGTGTACAAGACATATTTGGGAACCTCTGTGAGTTTTTTGTAGAATTTTTGGAGGTCGTTTAATGGGTCTTTAACATCGGGAAACTTGCTTAAAATGTTGGCAGATTTTGGAAATTTGGAAAACTCTAATTTAGTTACCTTAAGTGTTTTAAATGATAAGATTAAGTAATAAACTTATGAAATAAGATAGATAATAATATGTAACCATGGATTCTTGTAGATTCGATGAAGGTGTTGTGATCTCTTGCTTTTTCGTTCATTTCTCTCTGATTGCTTATTCGTTAAGGTACAGATATTCCGTCCTTTTAGTAAGGACATCTCATGACTTGATTCTCATTTGTTTTTAACTACTTTGATTCGTTTGATATTCCTTTGATTTGCTATCCGTAATCATGACTCGTTTGATGTTGACAATCTGTTTGATTCAATATTCGTTTGTATGAATCTATTGGTTCTCGTTTGGAATATGTTACTAGATTAGTTTCCATATTTGGATTATTCGAAACTTGTTTACTTATATCTTTGCTTTAATCTTACCCGAGCTATTTGTATCTAGTCATGGAGGTACCATGACCATGTCATTGATGCACCAATGGCATGACACTATCTGTGGCGGTGTGATTGGTCCACGGCGGTGTGATTGGTCCACGGCATTCCCTTTTGTATGTGCACTTATTATGATTTGATTATATATGTTCGTACACTCGCCATAGTGCTTGTGTATATGGATATGACTTTGTTCTGCAAGGAGCGAATGGATGCATCCTAGGTACTTTGTTCCGTTTGGTTTCGTGTAGGTGAATGGTTGTGTTGTGTGCAATACACCCCCATATCACAGTTTTATGGGTACATCTGGAGTTTGCAGCTCCCATGTACAATTTTATATGATAAGATATGATACGATGTATGTTGGATTATGTAGTCTAAGCGTGTGGCATTCTTTAGACTTTTGTTTTGAGCTCGTGGGCACTCCTTTGTTATCCTTAATTCTTAATCATCGCTTATTATTTCGTATGACATTTGTTTAGCAGATTCTCGAGATCCGTTTCGTTCAAACCTTCGTTTTATTTCCATTATTATTATTATTATATATGTTCACTGAGCGTTAGCTCAGCCGCATTTTCTTTTCCTGCGGTAGGTACTAAGCGGGAAGTTGGGATATGCGTGTTGAGAGTAGGAGCTTTTAGAAGACCGACCTTTGATAGTTTTCCCTTTGTTTTGGATTTATGTTTAAGACTTATTTCGTTTGAAGATTTCTTTCATTTAGACTTCGTTAGAATTTAATACTTTTGGAAGTCATTTGTTTCATGACTTAGTATTTTTGTTTAATAAAGTCTTCCGCTTGCGTTTATATGTTTTGATATGACACCATAACGTAACTCTTAGTCTCTTTATCAGAGCGGAATGTTAAAATTATGGTATCAGAGCTGCCAGGTTGAGCCCTGTAGAACCTAGGTTATGACCTGTGAGGATTGGGTAGACATTAGGCTTCCTTTTGATATGATCGCTTCCTTTCGTATTTTAATCTTTCGCTGCTTCATTTGTTGATTACCTACTGCTAAGGGGCTAGTATTTTCTTCGACCAAGGATCAGGCAGCTAACTCTTCAGGTACCGTTTCGGGAACTCTCTTCTTGAATGGTCGTAATTTTTTGTCTTATTTGTTACGGGTGCAACACATTCTGTGGTTTCTGCCTCGTTCATTAAACACCTTGGCATCTTCCCTACGCAACTTAATTATACATTATCGATATCTACGCCTATGAAAAGTCTGGTGATCATTGACCATGAATATCAGAACTGTCCGCTTCATTTTGATGATAAGAATCGTTTTGCTAATTTGCTTCCCGACTGATTGATTTCGATTTTATTCTTGGTATGAATTGGTTGGCTGATCATCGCGCCACTATCATTTGTCATACCAATCGTGTCATCTTTGGTGATCTAGATAACCCTGAATTCATCTACCTATTTCAATTTTGATTTCAATTTCGAATTTTCTTTTTAGAGGGGAAGAGTTGTAAAACCCAAAATTTGAATTTCATTTCATATTGATAATTTTGAATATAACCTAAAGTTTATTAATAAGTATTTGAAAATAAAAGCTTAGGTTATAATTTTAGAAATTATAAAGATATAACATAAGTATTTTGTTTTAAAAAAAATATATAAAACTTATATATGTACATATATATGGCCGGCCCCATATTTAAAAAAATATATATATTTTGTAATTTTGATTATTTTGTATATTTACTTTCTTTTTATAAAAAAACTTATTTTAAGGGATAAGTATTAAAAGATTTTAGCAAGTATTTTGTGTAATCTTCAAAATGGGAAAAAAATTATTTTGTCCCCCCCTCCTTTGCTTCAAATGGCCGGCCCCCTATAGGTGTTGATACACCAAAATCTTTTAATTTTGAAGTCTAGCTTAATTAGGAAAAATAGTGTAAAAAAAATAAATAAATCTTTTAATTTTGCAAAATAGTTATTTGTGTCTTCCCCTCCCTTTTCTTCTTATATATAGCCGGTCATAATTCCTCCTCTCCACCATTATTCTCTCAAAATTCTTACTCTATAATTTTGTGTATTCCTCCATAGAAGCTTCAAGCAAGAAGAAGATTTAGGTGTTTTTTTAGGTAATCCTTGAAGTTTTGGTGTTCTTGGTGTGGTTTTGATCTTCATTATTTGGTGTATTCTTGGGTTCTTGGTGTTTGATCTTGTACTCCTCCCTCATTTCATAGGCAATTCTTGATTTTGTTTCATACTTGTTGTCACCATGATTACATATGCAAAAGTTTTCATAAAAACCTAAAAGATTGTAAGAAATAATGTGTTTATGTTCTTGTCAATTTCTCTAGGGTTTAATCTAATTAAAAGGATTAAATTACATGTTATGAAACCCTAGATGATCATTAAATGTGTTATTAATAAAAATTACAAGATTAGAAACCCTAGGGTTGGTTTTGATGGGTGTGAATTAGGGTTTTCAAGGTAATAATTCTGGGCAAAATTTTAGGTCATGTTCAACGGGGTATATCTTAAAGATAAAATTGATTTTAACATGATTCTTGTGCCTATGACTAAATTCAGAGAGTCTAGTTTTTGGAAAAGTTGATTTCATAATTTTTCAAGGTCGGGAAGGTTGTTTTTGGTTGCTAAAAGATAAAGTGTCAAAACTGGGAATTCAGCCTAAAAAATTCAGTTGTAGTATTTGATTTTTAATTCTCGAACCATAACGAATTAGCCTTTGAAATTTACATGGGTTAAACTTCATGATATTTTCTACATCCATGATTGTTTTCAGAATTTTCTAAGTTGTCTAAGTGAAGTTTTTACGCGTCAACTTTTCAAAGGTTCTGCTAGGTTAAGATTCGGGTAAGTTTTGGGTAACAAGGGTCAAAGGGATACTTAAACATGGAAATAAATTAAACTAGTGATCTTGAGTGTATTAGACATGTGTGGGAACCTCTAACGCTTCAAAATCTTGATAATATAATCATCTTCTTTTATGGTCGCTGATAAATTTTCTAGAATGATGTTCTTTGAAGGGGTCATATCATGTATGAGAAGAACAACTTACGCACTAAATATAGTGCACAAAACACATTTAGAAATGTTTAATTAGAAACCTTAATTAGCTAACACAAGTACACAACCATTCTTATTTACTGGTAAGACCAAATCTAAAAATGTTAAAACACAATACCTTTCAAAAAAAAGACATAGTAATATATGGCACACATAACATGGTTCATCTTGATATAAATTCGCGCTTGAAGGTGTTTGTGACCCTCTTACTTTTGTGTTCATTTACTCCTCCGATATGCGTTAATTCGTATAAAGGGTACAAATATTCCGACCTTTTAGTAAAAGGATCCTTATAATTTATAAATCTCCTTTATCCTTAGAGTACATTCGATTCATTGATATTCTTTGAAATATTTCCGATTGATTGGTGCTAATCCGTACTCATGAACTCCATTGACATATTCATTGCATATTTCCGTTTGATTTGAGATACTCCACAATTCAATGATTTCTCTTTGATATTCAGGTTGAATATAATATAAAATGTTATCCATGTGATTGGATTTAATCGGTAATCATATGTTTGAGTTATATTCCTGTTATAACAAAATATTGGCCCGAGCTATATTGAAAGCTAGTCATAAGGAGGTACCTATGATGACACCATACATCACTATGATGCAACCAATGGCGCATACACCATAATCGTGGTGGTGTGCATTAGTGCCCGCGGCGTTCCCTTTTACCAAAATGCTATCGGACACGATCCCAAATGAATTATTATTACTTACATATTAATGTATAAAAAACTCACTCCATTAGTAATGTCGTGTATATGGATATGAACTTTGTGTTTTGGACACATAGGAGACAGTAATGATGCAAATTACATAGTACTAATTTTGCTTCCGCTTCCAACTCAATGTGAACGGTATTTCATGTATCATGCGAGCAAATTACACCCCACCCATATCAACCATTAGCTGAAGTACATCAGGGAATTCATACAACTGTGTACAAATACAAATGCATTTATGTGACTATTTGCATTATAATCTGTTTAGAGCGTCTAATTCATGTATCAATGTTTAGTAGACCTTTATCAGAGCTCAGCGTGGAAGCATTCCTTTGCGTTTTGTGTCTCTTTGCGAGCGAATCTTATTTCATATTGATTGCGTATTTTCGTTAGACATTTGTTAAAGCGCAGATTCCTCGCAAAGACATAAACCCACTTCGGTATCATTCTTATTATCTTGTAATACACCGCGGTCTTGTTGTTTATTATCTAGTTCAGCGTGAGCGTTAGCTCAGCCACAATTTCTTTTCGTTGCGGCCGGTTACTAAGCGGGAAGCTGGAAGATGATGTGATGATATGTCAGGAAGCGTCATATAGGACCAACATCCTTTATTGATAAGTGTTTTCCATTGTTTGGATTTTAAATATTAAGAACCCTTTCGTTCTGACAGCATAAGATTCACCTCGTTCGTAGATCCATTTAATGACTTTGTTACGCGACGTAACATTAACCATACTATTCTTCATTGGAAATCATAACTTTTGTATCATCATGCAACAATCAATATTACATGTATTTTCTAATTTATAAATCTTCTTCTTACCCCGCTTTCTTGCGTATCTTACACATATGTTACTTTGATTCATTGACACCATTAATTGACTTTTTAGTCTCTTGTATCGGTAAGCGTAATTTGTTACATAAATTATTGCGGTAACTATTCAACAAGGCCATTTCACAAGAGAACAGCCGCACCCGGTTAATTGGCAACACCCCAATTTCCGACGATTCTCCCGGTTGACCAAGGTTTGCGGACCTTCAATAACCAACGAAGAAGAAAACAGGTCAACCCTGACAAAAAACCCGCCAAAAGAGGGTAATCAAACCGAGGCCCTGCACCCCGAACGGACTACTTGGACCCCCAAACTGAGGAAAAATTGCGTTGGCTAAAGGGAATGGCGTTGTTTTTTTCGTTTCCTGAAAACAGTGATCTGGTAAACGCGAACGGGAAAGAAATCATGGCATTTTGGGTTGAGGTTTAGCGAGTACAAAGAGAGCCAAAACAAAAAGGAAGGTCGTCGGACGTACGATATGGTGGTGGGAAAATGGAAGGTGGTGCGACCGGCCGTGGTTTGGTTTTGTGGAATATACAATAACGTCATGCGTATGGCGCAAGAGAGTGGAGCCGGAGACGAAGATTACATTCAAAAGGCAATGATTCACTATCAAGTTGAGTGTGAACTCCCTTTTAAATTTTGTCATTGTTGGAAAGTTTTAAAAGATAGTCCCAAATTTCAAGAGATATCATTTCCAAACTTCAACCAAGGTTCTCAGGGAAGTAGCAAGAGGCACAAGTCATCTGGTTCTAGTTCATTCAACGCAGAGTCTGGGGACGCTAATATTAATTTGAATAATATTGTTGACGACGAAGATGATGTGCAGGAAATTCGACGACCAGAGGGCAAGGACAAAGAGAAAAATAAAGGGTCCAAAGCGTCGGGGTCGTCAACTATGAATGATGATGCACTGGCTAGGTTGATGGTAACCGAGATGACAGCTGCCAAGGTTGCACAACTCGAAAAATTTATAGAGCTCAAAAAGAGGGAGGTCGAATGTCGTAAACGAGAGATTGCAGCTGCGGAGTATCGAGCACAACAAGAAGAAATGAGGTTATATCTCCAGCCATACGAAGACTTGACCGGGGAGCAACGATTGGCAATGGATGCAATTGGGCACAAATCAAGGCGAAATATAACTTGTAGTTTTAGTTTACGTTAGTTTATCTATGTATCATTGCGTTTTAATTTATCTATGTATCGTTTAAGTTTTAATTTATGAATAAAAGTTTTTAATTTAGTTAACGTTTTTATTAATTTCGTACGTTTACGTTTACGTAAATATTTATTTTTTTAGTTTATGAATAAAAGTATTTAAATAAAAAAGGGTGAGTAAGGTGAGTTTTAGTTGTAAGGTGAGTTCTTATTACAGTTGAAATGTGAGTTGTAAGGTGAGTTTTATTTGAAGAGAGAAAGCTGATGTGGCGCTGATGTGACAAGTGGGTTTCTCACCACCATACCATCCAACCTTACTATTCATTTTGTGAGATGATAGTGAGTTAACATTTAGTATAGAGTTTAATAAATGTCTATGTGAAAATTTAAAAATAATTATTTATCTATTTGGAAAATCAGCAAGTCACATTGACTATATCGGCATAAATTAGCCGGTTTTAATACATAATCGCTAATATAATAAATTGGTTACCTAGATCGATAAAATGTGAAAAGTTTGTTGGTAATATATAGACTTAACCCTATAGATAAACATAAGTACAATAGATATAAGCTACAAGAAATGGGTGTTTGGATAAGTCAATTCATTAAAAAACATAGAGTATTCAAATTCCGGGAATTTTTCAGTATTTTCTTGGTTTGGTACCGATCCCGTTTTAATACTCCCGAATTTTTTTTGCTCGATTCATGGTACCGATCCCGTACCGTATACCGGGAGTCGGTACCGTTTCGGTACGATACAGGTACGGTCCCGGTTCGGTACCGGGATTCGGGTCCAAATGCTCATCCCTACTTAGGGTTGCTCTTTATGAAAGTGTCGTTAAACACTCAAAGAGTATGCAGAGTTAGGTTTGTTTTCTCCTAGGGATCATAGCATTTGAAGGACATGTGGTTTTAAGAATTCAAATATTTGTTCGCACTAAAGTATATTCATTAAGTTAGCTACATTCTCTCTCCAAACAATTTTACAAGTTTAAAGTTAGTTAATAGTTAATTAAGTGGTCTGATCTTTGTGGTTTGTATGGTACTATAAGTCATTCGATCCTAAAACTTTTTGTTCTTTTAACTTGGATCCTTTTCTTGCTTGTTACGCATCGAGTCCATTACTTTTCTTGTTTTTTTCGTTAAATCGATATCTGACAAATGAAATGCCAAAAATGCATTCATTCTGCGAATCTCATTTTTGATCTACAGTTATATTTTATAATATAACTTTTCTAAAACAATAAACTTTTGTGTGCGTGTGCACTTATGTTCAAGGTCGGATTTAGGTTTTAGTTATGTAGCTGCATATAGATTTAATATGTGAAGTATGAGTTATTTATACATTATGTATTAATTGAATATTACTTTTCTGCTATATATGCACTTATGTTCAAGGTCGGATTTAGGTTTTAGTTAGGTTGGGTGATAAGAATTGTTCGCGAAGGAGTATTATGCAACGATGTTGTGCTGCTTTGGGTGTTATGTAAGTTAATTTTAGCAAGTTCTATCTTATACATATAACATTTAGAATTCTATTATAAACCGCTTTGAGATGGACAATCTCCAAAAAGTAAATACAAGACGATATGGATAAGGCCATTTGAGCGGACAAAACATATGATCATGTAAACATGGGTCTAAAGTCTAAACTACACGTACACTAATATGAACGTGGACATGTGCTAGTAGACTACATACATGCATGCAACTCTAAAAACAAAGTACATCTTGTTAGACTTCATGCATCTCAACTCGTATCAAATTCACACTTTCTTTGTGACGTTTGCTTTTATTTTACGTCATGACTGCTTTATCTTTAGGATTTTGTAATCAGTGTGAGCGATAGTCTAGTGAATTTTGTCGGTTTGACAAACACTATTACTTGGTGCTTAATAAAGGAGTATTATAAAAATGACAAATTTAATTGATTGATGACTACTCAACATATATTTGGTGTATTATTACGGCTAAAGTCTTGTGTGATATGGTTTATATGATGGGAAAACAAAATTAAAAATAATAATATATTGATCCCTTTACACCGCCAACGATTAGATGATGATCATAAGATAAATTTTTTCATGATGGCTACTTTGATACCATATAAAATAATAAACGATTATATTGATCAAATGATTAAAAATGATTGAAAATAGTACATGAACATTCTATTTAACATAAGTAAACAGGATACCTAATCTATTGCGAAACTAAATTAACCAAATATAATATTCGCAATTAATACTCCCAATTCATTAGAAATTACAAGGACCGGCATTTTTTTATTTTGTTTTATTTCAATTCCTATTATTAAAATGAAAATGCTAAAGATTAACTTACGTATAACATATTAATTCATTATGCTTTCTCTACTTTTGTAAAACTTATTACGCTTTATTTTGTGTAATTTTTAGATGTCATTATGTTTAGTTGAAACACCTCTTACGTAAAATGACCTAAATGCCCTTCATCATCTTCAACAACCATCATCAACACCTCCAGCTGCCACCACCACTACCGCTTTAAGGCACCAAATTCACCACCCCCATTTAAACACCACCACCAATCAATGACTCCACCAAAAACATTAACAATTAACGATTGAAAAATTTGTGTATGACCATTTTGCCACTTGCAAATTTACTCTTATCAACTAAAGTATACATGTCCCAACTAGAGTATACATGACATGTTTGCAATGTTGAATTAAGTCGTGACATAAAAAGATGTACTCGGTGGTGGATTAGCTATTTTCCCTAGGATTTGATAATGGTTGTGTGTAATGTTCGAAATATTATAGTAGAATGATTTATATGAACATTTTGTAATAGTACAATGACTTGAGAGTGCAAAAACCCTATACTTAATCTACATACACTGAAAGATATATAGTTGAATGAAAAAGCGTAGTACTAGTTAGGCATTTGCACACTTTAGTTATTTGAAATATTATATTATTCATTTTGAAAGTACTAAGCTGGTATGATATCGAAACGAATTTTAAAAATATATATACAATATTGGTAATATTTGTACATTTGAAAAGTAGCTTGCTATTATACGGACTTTAACCCTTATAACTTTCACCCAATTATTATACCTATGATTTTATGAACAACTTTGTTATGCCTTGTTTTAAGAAAAGATTTTGAATCTCATGTGTATACATAATCATAGTATTTTGCAATTTTTATACTGATTTTATTTATTTTAAACATTAATGCAAGCATTATTACTAAAAAGGTTAATCTTCTCAGGGAAGATATATACAATGGACGATTTCAAAGAAGAAAATCAAAAGGAGAGGATGAACAATTGCAAGTCATTCTACAAGAGAAAAAACAGATTTACAAGAAAAAAATTGTTAGTCTGTAAAATAGTTAGCCCATTGTATTATTTACACTTGTAACGGGCTCAAGCCCAAGCATAGAATGTTCTTCTAGGTATTATATCTTGTACTGTATTCTTTGATGAAAGGCAATCAATTACGTTTCCCTACTTAGCCCATTGTATTATTTACACTTGTAATGGGCTTAAGCCCAAGCCTAGAATGTTCTTTTAGGTATTATATCTTGTACTGTATTCTTTGATGAAAGGCAATCAATTACGTTTCCCTACATGGTATCAGAGCCACCGATCCTAAAAACCCTCAAACTCACATATTCGCTCCTCTTCTTCCTTCTGTGCAGTCGTACATTTATTTTTTGTTTCTGTGCAAAGGTCACAGATCGGTATTACAACGTGCAAGGTCACGTTTTGTTTATTCTTCGTGCAAGGTCACGAGGTCAAGTTTGTTCCTGTGTTTTATCTTATGTTTGTCTAAGGTATCAACGCAAGTGTTGCTGCTCCTATTTATTCCCATAACCCTACTTTTAACATATACACATTTTTCCAGTAGCATACATATTTGTCACAGCCAACTTGTAACCCTAAATACTTGTCACAATGACCGGATCCGAGGTCCCCATCCCTACTACTCTTTTATCGGATAAATTGTCGTTAGTAACGCATTATCACCTCCTAATGCGAGTTCCCGTTAAGCTCGATCTTGACGATTGGAACTATGGATCTTGGGAGTATTTTTTTGACCAACTTTGTTCGGGCTATGATGTTCTTAAGTTCATTCGTGGTATACCTACCGATGCTGGTGCCACGAGCACAACCATTCCTTACACTCCGGATGAACTTAAAGTCGACAAGATCATCTTATCATGGATTTTTACAACCATCTCGGATCCGCTACAAAAATGACTCGTTGTTGCACGCCCAAAATTGGCTAATGAGGCTTGGGATATGCTTACCGATATTGTTAAAGATAACAAACGGACTCGCGCTTCCACCTTGAAGACGGAGTTGCGTTCTATAAAACTCGAGGCTTTGAGTATGGAGGCGTATTTTCAAAAAATTGAGTCTCTTGTTACCACCTTAACAAGTCTCGATTGTGTGGTCAACGAAGAAGATATATTCACTATGCTATTGCCGGTCTCCCGGAAAAGTATAATCAAGTTTGTGGTTATATGCACTATCAAACTACTTTTCCCAATCTTAAAACGGTGCGGTCTTTGTTGGTTACGAAGGAGATGCGTTTGAAGTCTCAAGAGATTGCTTTACCCGTGGACTCTTCTTCTCCCATGGTTCTTATGGCTCAAACAGGTACCACTAGACGCCCCTCCAATCCTCAAGTTAAATCATGGAAACCATGCTTCAATTTTGCAAAAGGATCTTGTCGTTTTGGTAGTGATTGTCAATATGTTCATGACTCCCATGCTAAACCCATTGTTGTAAGTTCTTCAACAAAACCAAGCACCTCCACCACTGATGCATTACTTTTACAACTTTTGGAGAAATTAGGGGTTCATGATACAGGATCCTCTCGTAACAGTAATACTAATGCATCTATTATTGTTGCCCCATCTTTACCAGTAGCCTACGCAACAAATAGTGTCTCAAGCCTACTATATTACCCGGCCCAGCCATTGTACACTTTTGTGCCTCCACCAGGCATTAGCATTCTACATGCCTACACACCCCACTCGGCCTATTTACTTGCAACCCCACCTAGACTTACCTCTTTACCGGCCCAACAAATGGGTTTGGCCCACCCTCCTGGAGTTGCGTCACAGCAGCAAGCCCAACTCAATTCGAGTGGTAATCAGATGAGGGCAACTCAATTGAACTCGTCAGGCTCACTAACAACTAGTATTGGCAATACAGGTCAAGCTACTATGTTTCCTCGTGCTTTTACTGCCAGGATACTTTATGACCCCACCACCGGTGTTTGGAACATGGATTCAGGTGCGATCTCTCACTTGAACAATTTTATTACTAGTTTAAGTACTATTTTTAATTCGTGCATGTATCCTTCCATTTCGGTTGGTGACGGTCATTCTATACCCGTCACTAACACGGGACATGGCATGTTGCCATCTACCTCTCGACCCCTTCATTTAAATAATGTTCTTATAACCGCTCATATTGTCAAAAATTTGATTTATGTTCGTCAATTTGTCCGTGACAATAATTGTACCATTGAATTTGACTCTTTTGGTTTTTCTGTTAAGGATTTTCTGATGCGTCGAGTGCTCCTTTGATGTGACAGCACCGGGGATCTCTACCCAGTAATGGCTCATTCTCCAGTTCCACATGCTTTTCTTGTCAGTCAACATATGTGGCACCAACGACTTGGACATCCAGGAAGTGATGTGCTATGTCGTCTTATCTCTAATAATATTATTTTGTGTAATAAAGAGAAACCTCCTGTGCTTTGTCATGCTTGTCAGCTTGGCAAACACGTGAAGCTTCCATTTGCTAATTATACTCTATTGTTAATTCCTGTTTTGACATTATTCATTCGGATGTGTGGACTTCACCCATACCGAGTCTTTCTAGTTTCAAATACTAAGTTTTGTTCTTGGATCATTATTCTCACTTTGTTTGGGTATATCCTTTGATACATGAGTCTAATGTTTTATCTAAATTTGTATTGTTTTGTAATTATGTGCGCACATAATTCAAGTGTGAAATTCGTTCCTTTCAGTGTGACCATGGTGGTGAATTCGACAACCGCACCCTTCACAAACTTTTCACCGACAATGGCATTCAATATCGTTTTTCTTCCCCTAAGACCTCCCAGCGAAATGGCAAGTCTGAACGAATGGTTCGCACCATTAATAACCTCATTCGGACTCTCCTTTTTCAAGCCAATCTTCCACCCACCTTTTGGGCTGAGGCACTCAATATGGCTAGTCACCTACTTAATATTTTACCTTCTACTTCAATTAATAATGACATACTTTTTACCCATTTGTTTGACACACAACCCGATTATACTCTCTTACGTACTTTTGGGTGTTTATGCTACCCTCATTTACATCCTAATCACAAACTTGAACCCCGCGCCACGCCCTTATTTTTTTGGGATACGCATCGAACCATCATGGGTATCGACGTCTTGACTTAAACACAAATAAAATACTTTTATCCCGCCATGTTACATTTGATGAAACCGTGTTTCCCTATGGCTCCTCACAACCCACCACCGTGCCTACCTATAACTTTTTGGAGGACATACCTGACATTAATCCCTCACCACCTATTGTTCACTCGTTATCTTTAACTCATGACTCCCCTACTGCTACCACAAGCCCACTTCCTACCGTGGCCCCAAATACTCCCATTAATACGTCATTCCAACACATCCCTTCCCCCATGGCCCAATCTTCTCCAATAACCCACGACCCTACACCCGAGGCCCACTTCCCTGTTGTGGCCCACACACCTCCTGGGTCAACCTCTTTTACCGATACCCCTACACCCATTCCTTTCTACTTGCTACAAATTATTAACGATCCCCCCATTAACCCAAATCCACCTTGGTTCACTCTATGGTCACACGTTTTCGTATCGGGTCTAACTGACCCACTAAGCATCTTAATTTTACTTGTGTCTTCGGTATCTCCTTTACCCAAATCTTATCGCGATGCGTTTGATGATCTAAATTGGCAACATGCTATGTATGATGAATACAATGCACTTATTAAAAATAAGACTTGGACTTTAAAACCTCGACCTCGAGACACTAATATCGTTCGGTGTATGTGGTTGTTTCGCCATAAGTACTTAGCTGATGGCTCTCTTAGTCGCTACACGACTCGTCTTGTTGTGAATGGTAGTACTCAGATAGAGGGGGTTGATGTTGATGAGACATTTAGCCCTGTTGTTAAACCAGGTACCATTCGGACTGTTCTCAGTCTGGCTGCTTCTCGACATTGGTCGATTCACCAGCTTGATGTCAAGAATGCATTTCTTCATGGTGATTTGTTTGAGACTGTTTATATGCACCAGCCACTTGGTTTTCGGGATTCTAAGCACCCTGATTATGTGTGTTTATTACAGCGATCTCTTTACGGGCTCAAACAAGCCCCCCGAGCTTGGTTTCAGCGGTTTGCTACTTATGTTACCCGTGTGGGTTTTCATCACAGTCGTTGTGATACATCTTTATTCATATACAGACAGGGGATGGATACTGCTTATTTGTTATTATATGTGGATGATATTGTGCTTACAGCTTCTTCTTAGGATTTGTTACAGCGGATTATTCGCTCCTTACATCTGGAGTTTGCTATGACTAATTTGGGTTCGCTTAATTATTTGTTGGGTATCTCTGTTACACAGGATTCTTTAGGGATGTTTTTATCTCAGAAGAAATACGCTGTTGAGATTCTTAAGCGGGCTGGTATGGTTAAGTGCAATCCTAGCCGGACTCCTGTTGATACTGAGTCCAAGCTAGGTGATACAGGTGTTGTGGTTTCTGATCCGACTTTATATCAGAGCCTTGTAGGTTCTCTACAGTATCTTACTTTTACTAGACTGGATATTTCTTATGCGGTTCAGCATGTGTGTCTTCACATGCATGATCCTCGGGAGCCTCATTTCTCTGCTCTTAAATGGATCTTGCATTATATTTGTGATACTTTGGATTATGGTTTGCAGTTATTCTCATCCTCTACTACAGATTTGGTTGCTTATTCAGATGCAGATTGGGCTGGTTATCCTACTACTAGACGCTCGACTTTAGGTTACTCTGTTTTTCTTGGTAATAAGGGTGAGCATCGGGTCATAACCGACCCGAACCGACTAAAACCGAAACTGACCCGAAACCGATTAATGGATTTTTGCATACCGAGAACCGAACCGATTGAACCCTATATAAACTGAAACCGAACCGAATAAACTCGGTTCGGCTTGGTTTGTCTGGTTGGGTCGGTTTTTGGTTCACTTTGCTTAGCCTTACTTGGTAACAACTTACTTTCTTGGTCCTCTAAGCGTCAACCGACGCTTTCTCGCTCCAGTGCAGAGGCGAAGTATCATGGTGTTGCCAATGTTGTTGCTGAGACTTGTTGGTTACGTAATTTACTACGTGAGCTGCATACTCCTTTATCTTCCGCTACGCTAGTATACTGTGATAATGTTAGTGCTGTTTACTTATCATGCAACCCGGATCAACATCAGCGTACCAAGCACATTGAGATTGACATACATTTTGTTCGCGATTTGGTAGCTGCTGGTCAAGTTAGAGTGCTTCATGTGCCTTCTCGTTATCAGTTTGCAGACATCTTTACGAAAGGGCTACTGTCATCTTTATTTGAGGAGTTTCGATCCAGTTTGAGCGTTCGGTGTCCTCCCGCTCCAACTGCGAAGGAGTGTTAGTCTGTAAAATAGTTAGCCCATTGTATTATTTACACTTGTAATGGGCTCAAGCCCAAGCCTAGAATGTTCTTCTAGGTATTATATCTTGTACCGTATTCTTTGATGAAAGGCAATCTATTACGTTTCCTTACAAGAATCGTTCAAAGGTGCTTTATTGTCCCTCATGATTGCAACGCTCATCTTGATAACCTACAATATTTTCATTAGTCAACATCAAAACGTTTTGCATGTCATTTCTTGGTACGCAAACACTTTGCAGAAGTTAAACTCAAGAAAACTTCGAATTATGATATATGTTTCCATATTCAAACACTACAACAAAAATGAGGTTTGGGGTCGAGAAAAAATTAGGGTCGACATAGTCGAC
>BQNB010087132.1:0-27996 GCA_026074375.1 Tanacetum coccineum
CTTGTTCCAGTATCTGAATTGATGATTGATGAATTTTGAAATGCTTAAAACTCTTGATGTGTCACAAAAAACACTTTGGCAAAAGTGACACGTCGATTGATTTTCAAATCAATTTTTTTATTTCAATCGGTGAGATAGTAACTCACTAGTTCACTCATACCATGTTGTCTGCTTTAAGACATTTCGGTAATGAGAACAGCTAGTACAACTGCGAAACCATGTCAAGAAGATTCTTCGAAATTCTATCTGATCACAGGTAGTATTTATACTGATCAACGGGGAACCGTGGTTATTGCAACCGTATTCGACGAAGTGACAAAGACACCTTCGTCCATATCTGTTGATTATCACTAACCTAAACCTACAGGTATTCCCGATTGGTGGCAGCAGCTAGACGTGGACGAGTCAGATTCATAGCCGCATGCTCATACTCGACCGACATTTATAAAGACATCATGAAAAGCTCAAGTACATGTTTCAAGACTTTTGCTACTCTAATACCGAACGTCTTCCTTGAAGTAACGAAGTATTAAAGTTAAAGAATTTCAAGAAAGATGAATTTTCAAGCTTTCAAGACTAAGAAAGGTATGAGCATGTCAGTCTAAAAGTCACAAGATCACAAGATGGAAAGATCACAAGACGGCGTAAAGAGATTATGCTTGGTTGATGATCTCAAGAAGCTAAAGATCACATAAAAGTCAAGTCAATAATACAAGTCAAAGCCTAAAAGTCTAAAGATCACTACATCAAGAATCACAAGATAAAGATAAAAAAACAAGACTACGGGCTAAGGATTGAAGACATTCATAGAATGCTAAGCTTAAGTTTTTGTAAAATAGAGTGACCTCCCTTAGGGAGAGATTGTTAGAAATCAAGAAAAGACTCGGTCACTTCGTAGCAACAATATTTAGAAACTTACCAAGCTAACCGGGTCAATATAAGACTACCTTATATGACCGGCCACATGCAAGGTATAAATACCCCTCTTCATGCCTTGGAGAGGGTAGGTTGTTCATTTGTTCTTTCACATAGAAATACATTTTCCTTTCCTTTCTCTCTTTAAGTGCTACAACCCACTTTCTCTCTCTAAACTTTCTTATATTCTAGTTGTTAAGTGATTTGATACTTCTACAAGATATGTATGTTGAATAGTTTGATTATGATATCATGGAAATGGTTGAGTTTGAAGTAAATGATGAACAGAATAAGAATATGATATATTATAATGATGACAATTATTCTAGTGATGATTGTCTAGAAATAGAAAATGTAGACTTTCAGAGGGTGATGACTCATTTCTGAATAAACTATGCAGTTCTAGGATATTGTTTAGAGGTAATGGTGAATGTAGAATGTCTGATATCAATGAAACACAAGAAATAGATCTTGGTGACAATCAAATAGATTCTGTCTATAAGGTCCAAATAGAGGTAGTTTATCCTACATTTGACCCTAACATCCTTTGGGATAAGATGGAACCAATGCTAGGTATGAGATATGAAAGCCCACATAAGTTAAAATTGGCATCGGCAAACTATGGTGTAGCCATGGTTTTCAGCTTTTGTACATGAAAAATGACTGCAGAAATATGTTGGTTTATTGTGGTAAAAATATGGTTGAGGGCAGATGTGCAAGTAAAAAAGTTAATAAAGATCGGTTGGTGCCAAATAAGGTTAGAACTGGTGTGAGTAAAGGGAAACATGGTAACAACGCTGTTAAGAACAAAAAGGTTAAAAAGTGACCAAAAAAGGTTACAAAATCTAGGGAGGGTTCCTGTCAATTACCTAAGTGGACAAAGAAGCAAATACAAGAGTTTAAAAAAGTTTATTGTCCCTTTAGACTGTATGCTTCATGGATATCTAACGAACATTAATTTCAGATTAAGTCCCTCATTTCAAAACACAAATGCTGTAGGAATTACAACTTAGGATCTCTTGTTACTTATAAGTGGATTGGTCTGCATTATTCTAAAGAAATAATTAATGATCCATTCATGCCTTTACGGAAAATGAAAGATAATATTAGACAAAAATTCATGATAGATGTGAGTATAGGGCAGTGCAGGAGAGCAAAAAGTTGGCATTATTTAATCATGAAGGTGGGCTTATAGAGCATTATGGAAAACTTTATCAGTATAGGCAAGCAATACTAGACTCAAAACTTGGGTTTACATGTAGACTAGATGTAGATGAATTTTCTAATGGGTTTGTATATTTCAAAAGGATATACATCTGTTTTAAGGGAGTAAAAGATGGTTGGTTAGCAGGGTGTTGGAAGGTAATAGGGTTGGATGAGTATCTTTAAGGCATATATGTAGGAGAGAACTACTAATAGCCATGGGAAAGGATGTAAACAACCAAATGTATCTCATTGCATGGGTTGTAGTAAGGGTTGAGAGTGCTGAGAATTAGGGTTGGTTCTTGCATTTGTTGCATGATGATCTGTCTTTGAATGAGGGCAATGAAATTACAATCATATCAGATTCACATGAGCTAACAATTCTATACGTGTATTCCTTTTGGATAAGTTTATATATCTAACATTGTGTCTAATGCATTTGGCTGTCAATCAAGGATTACTTGATGTTGTGGGAGATTGGTTACCAGATGCCGAGCACAGAAAATGTACAAGACAAGTATTTGCCAATTAAAAAAAAAATACAATGGACTACAATATCAGATACTTTTTTAGGCTGCAACATCTTGTACACTAGAACAGTAGTTTGAGCTAATCATGGATTAGATAAGTCATATAGATCAGATAACATATTATTATTTAATTCAAAGAAACCCCAACTTATGGTCAAGGGCTTTCTTTAAGATGGACATGAGATGTGTAACATTTGAGAATGGAATATCCAAAAGTTTTAATAGAGCAATCTTGGGTCCAAGACATAAACCAATCATCACTATAAAGGTACATACATTAACTGTTTTATATTATTAAAAAGTTTCATTATATACTGATTAAGTGTTTTATATTATTACAGAGATTGGGTTTTCTTTCCAAGTGATCAGAGTTATGGGGTGAATCTGCAAAACAAGGTATGTGCTTGTAGAATGTGGGAACTAAGTGATGTACTTTGTGTACATGTTGTGGCAAGTAGGGGTGTTATCGGGTAATCGGGTATTATCGAGTCAGGTTTTTATTTTAAAAATCTCACCCGCAACCCGACCCGATAAGGAATCGGGTTATTAAGTTCAGGTGGTAATCGAGTTAGGTTTTGTCGGGTCGGGTGATTCGGGTTAATCGGGTTGCCTTTTCTAGTTGAACATCTAGATGAAAATATAAACCAACTTGGACAACAAAAAGTAATGTCTAAAGGTAAATGAAGATAAATGAAGCAAGTCATATTATAAGGAAAAAAAAGATCACGAAAAGCATGAAAAAAAAGGTGCGGCCATGAAAAAAAACCCACCCAACTTGGATGATTTGTGTTTGATCACAGTAATTAATGAAAGAAAACAATCAATGTTAGACTAAGAAATAACTAACCATATCAAATTCACAATAGGCAATTTTCAAGTATGTGTATATGATGAATAAACATGACAGTAGCATAATACCACAAGTTTATATTAATGCAGAGTTACAACAATAAAGAAGCAAATACATTTACTATGATTTTTAAATCCAAAGACGAAAATAAAGAGGATACACATTCACTGAAAAGACTAGGCTTATAACTTTTTAATAAAAATAATAAATAAATTTCAATTTTGGGTCTTATCGGGTTGACCCGATAACCCACAACATTAATTATCTTACCTAACCCGACCCGATAACAATATCGGGTTATCAGGTTTGATCGAAACCAACCCGACAAGACTTTTTTATCTGATTTAACCCGACCCGATAAGCCTTATCGGGTTCGAGTTCGGGTTCGGGTTAGGTCAACCCGACCCTACTGACACCCCTATTGGCAAGCTACATGCATGTGGGAACTGACCTAGATTTAGGTGTTAACTATTGGTATAGTCAAGAAGCTTAGTTTAATGCATATCAATTTTCCACTAAACCTGTGTTTGGGTCAAATATGTGGAGAAAGACTAATGATGTTTCACCTTTACCACCACTTATAAGAAAGATGTCTGACAGACCACAAAAAGCTAGAATCAAAGCACCTTGTGAAAATAATGGAATCCAAATTAGTAGGGTAGGTAGGACTATGACTTGTGGGAATTGTTAACAAAAGGGTCACAATATGGCATCATGTAAGGCATAGCCACAACCTAAACCAACAATTGAGAAAAAACAACTTAGTAGAAAAAAACATGCTTTTTGTGAGACAATGTGCATCTAGAAGTGGTGGAAGTAGTGGCATAGGTGATGGAAGTGGTGGCAGTGGTGGAAGAGGTGATGGAAGTGGTGGTGGAATGGGTGGTATAATTGGCAGGGGTTGTGGTAATACATCTAGAGGCGGTGGTAATACAATCAAGGGTGGTGGTAATACTAGAAAAGGTGGTGGGACAAGTAAATGTGGTGGGACAAGTAGCAGGGGTGGTAGAAGTAGGAGAGGTGGTAGAATGGCTAGAACACTTACATCAGATGGACATCTAACTACTAAAGAGGTATGTATTATCTTCGACACAATCATGTTTATTATCTAGTACACCCTTATTAATAGTAGGATTTGCTAGTAAAGGTGTTGTTTGTACAGGAGTACCAATTGGAATTAGATGAACATGACTTTAGGGAATCTATGGAAGAATACGCAATAACAGAAGCAAGAATAGCTGTAGAAAAACTAAAGTTAGATAGGGAAAGAAGAGAAGAACAAAAATGGGAAGATAGAATGGATTACTTCAATCCTGCAAATTAGAGAGAAGATTTACTTGAAGAAGCGCCTAATAATCAAGTGTACCATGAGACTTTCATTTCACACATTCATTCTCAACCTACTCAACAATCAACAGTTTATGGAGTTGTGAAAAAACCAATGATTGAAGAAGCATCAGGTTTGGACATAACTGTTACAACCGTAGATCTTGAAGAAGCACCATTTATGAAGTACAAATGTAGCATAAACCTAACCATAATGGACCCAAAGCCCACAGACCGGGCTTGGGCCAACTAATTTATCCTTTAATACTCCTCCGCAGTCCGAGCGCCGAAATCATGAAAGCTTAGACTGGAGTAGTAAACCAGACAAGAAAAAGAAAAAAACATTCACATAACAAAAACATAACTTTAGTCGACTCGTAACAAAACCATACCAACGGTCGACTTTAGTCGACTGGTACCAACGGTCGGCTAAGTCGACTGGTAACACAATCGTACCAACAATCAACTTTAGGGACTGGTACCAACGGTCAACTTTACTCTATTGGTAACAAAACCGTATGAACCATCGACTAACAAACAAACAATAAAACAACTATAACGTTTTTTAATACTTGAAACCAAAGTCAAATTAAAAACAGTAACATTGAAGGTAGAATAAACGGATGTATCGAAGTAGATATAGATCTTGGCTTCTCTTTCTTCTCCTTGAAAAGATCCAAAAGAGACAAACCAGAATCCTTCAGGACCTTGAACCTGACTTCAAAAATATCTCCCACAACATGCCCTTTTCGTCCAAATCCTGTGATCCCACACCTCATCCTTGATGAACTGAACAGAATATAGATAACGATAGATAAGGTTGATGAAAAGAACTATATATATATATATCGTAAGAGTTTAAGGGTTTGGTCTCTAATGCCATGTTAGACAATGATAAAACCAGTAGGTATAACTTTATTATTGATCATTATTTATAGAGTAAAAATGTAGCATAAAGCTAACCATAATGGACCCAAAGCCCATAGACCGGGCTTGGGCCAACTAATTTATCCTTTAATATAAGGGTAATCACGGTCCAAAAAACAAACAGGACCGACTAAAACAAGACTGGACAGAAAGCAAAGTTGTCCAAAACTACAGACGAAAATGGTCTGGTCTGGTCCAGGTTGGTTCGGTCCGGTTTGGTCTTCAGTCCGGTCCGGTCCAACAAAGCATAATCGCCAGGTTTTTGTATGACCGAATTGGACCGGACTAGACTGAGGACCGAATTTAAAGAAAAACATGGATCGAGGACTGAACTGAAATATGTTCAGTTCGGTCCGGTTGGTCCGGTTTCTTAGTTCGGTCTGGTAGACGGTCCAATATGCTCAGCCCTAGTGGAGACAACTCTTACAACTATAGATCTTGAACAAAAAGCATTTTTGGAGACAACTCTTACAACTGCAGAGATTGAAAAAGCACCAGTTAAGAAAGGTAATACATCAGCAGTAGTTGATAAGGGCAAAGCATGAGCAGTTAAGGAGGACAAACCTGAACCAAAAAATAAAAGAGGAATGCCAAAGACACATGTGTTTGGCATTAGGATTTACCATAATAGCCATGGTAGATCTGAAAGAATTGCCAATATGAAGCTGAAGAAACCTTTTGTACTTGACAAATATGGAACTGGAAGTACTCCGAATAAGTCATTTGATGTTTCCTGACTCAGTTATTTGGTTAACTTAAGTACTGTATGGATTATTCTGTAATGGATTCTTAGGATTTTAACTTGCTTTCTGTAATGGGTCAAAAAGGGTAGACAAGTGCATGTGGGAATTAAAGATTTTATGGGACGTGCATGTTTTGTTGGAATATTTTCTTGAACTATGTATTAACTTTTGATTACCATGAATTAAGGAAAAGCATGACTTGTTTAACGGTTTATCTATTTGTCATTAACTGTGATATATTTTAGTATTGGTATGCATGTGTAGAAACCATGTTTTTTATCCCTTTTGTATCATGTGCAGAAACCATGTTACTCATTGTAAAAATGTGTTAGGTTTCCAAGTGCATAAACCATGTTTCTCATTGTCAAAATGTGGTAAGTTTCCATTTGCATAAACCAATTGATAACATAAAACCTACTTCATTACAGGATGTCTTAATAGACAGTTCATTACAATTAACCTTCATACCCTAAACTAATGATATAATACTTCTATTCATAAACAACCAACACTAAAGCTAAAAATATCATGACTGTTAACTTCTAAGAGGTTGCATATTTTTGACTTTGCCTCAATTCAGCTTATAAGAGAGCAAACTCATCTTGAAGGACAACCAATTATTCTTGGCTTCTTAACTCAGTAGCAACTTCTTCTCTTTGATGTGGATTGATCTATCCATACATTTCATAATATTGCCCTTTGTACCATGAGTTATCCAACTCTAGATCATACCAATACCATTCTTACACTTCTTGAACCCAGTTTTTGAAAATTAAAACTTAATTATAAAAAAATAAATCAAAAACTTAGATAACACAACCTGAATACAAAAACATGCGTATCTGTTAGGGCAAACCAGAAAACATCTAACAGCATTTGTAGGTGTCCATGCATTAGTTCCCAGTCAAGGAGGAAAGACATTTGCATCTGACGGGATGTTGTCTTCATAATTAATTGAAACCATTTTTTCAATTTTGGAATGGAAGGTTTTAGGGTTTGAGTTATCAATTGGGGATGGTGATGGCAAAAGGGAACGGGGTAAATGATATGGGTTATAGGTTTTAGGGTTAAAGTAGTTACGTAGGTACAAACTAGGTCGGGTATTGATGTAGTCGTTTTTACACGCATCAAATAAACCCTCCGATATATAGGGTGCCAGGGGTGAAAACGTAAATTTAGTCTAATCATTTCGTAATCAAGTAGCCAATCATTGGCCAATAAACTCGTTCCCTCGGATCATGATTATATAAAAGATGGATCCACCGTTGAAAGAAGGCCACGTGTCCATTCATAAAGCTTCATTCCTACGCAGTGTATTTCGTCCACATGATTTGTTTTCATTTGAATTGAAAGTGAAACTGAGATATACAACTTTTGTGCCACGTGTTCGAATTTCATTTGCTTACCCAAAATAAGTGCGCTGGCACGTGCGAGCATAGGAATTAATTTTCCTTCACGTGACATTAACGTCACTACTTCAATACAAATAAGATTCTAAACTTAAATTTGGAAGTGGGCTTTTATTCCTTGTTAGGCTTGCGATATATTGGGCTGGCCTGACCCATTTAAATGGGTTACGAGCTGGCCTATTAGATCCAGGCACCGTGAACTCGTAATCCTCGGCGCTCTTATTTCCACTGGTATGCTTGGGGACATTTCACGACTTTGTCTTGGCTTTGAGAAATAATTAAACTTGACCAAATTAAGCCCGATAATTCCCGTTTTTGCACCGTTTTCAATCCATTTTACATGCAAGACATAAAAATACCAAACAAACATATTTACAATATAATTAAGCATATTTTAGCATTTTAGTCTAATTTATAGTGTTTTCCGGGTTATAAATGATGTGTGTTTTAGCACACATTAAATTCCCCCACACTAAACCATTGCTGGTCCCACACGCAATGTAAATAAAACAAACCCAGAAATAAATAATTTTATCCCCCTTTTAACTTATGACCCCCCACAATCAAACAAGAACAGCAAAGATCCATTAAAATTTTAAAAATCATTTAACTTGACAACACCCCCCCGTTTTAAACCAGTTTTTTGAATGTTTTTTTTTATTAATTATTTTTCATCTTATCAAACTTAATCAGAGTGTGACTAATGTAATCTTTCATTATTCATTTAATAAACTTTTAGTATCACGGAACAAAAGAGCCACAAGCTTTTACAAACAAGATCCATTGTAAAATTACAAGTAATGAAGCTAACACTACTCATAAAAGCCTAATTGTGTACTTACTTTTCTCCAATATTCCTATTTCCCTCTAAGATTTTATTAATATTATTGGTGACAAATAAATATGTCCTTATTAATAAAGTAAACAGGTTTAAGACCATTAATAGTTTGAAATCCATTCCTAAAGAGAATAACGTGTGGTGATAATAAGGTCCACATAATGTTCAATTTCCGCATGATTTTAGGGGTTATCCTTTTTATTTCATCCCGAAACAACTCAAGCAACAGTCCTAAGACGGAGGCCTTTATTTAGATAACCCTGGAGTCAAAATTTGCTTTATTTCTACTTATTATTATTATTATAGCAACATAATTAAACCTCGGCCCTTTAGAATGGCTACAACATTCGTTTGTGAGCCGGCGAAGATTGCAGCAAAACATATTTCAAACCTCGTAATTTCCTCGACCTTTTGAGAAGGATTGCAACAACGGTTGTGAGCCGGCAAAGATTGCCAGGAAACTTTTATCAGTCTCGATTAATTATAACTAAGTGCGCATATTAGTAAAGACTGCCACATCGTTTTGGGAGCCGGCAAGAGCAGTAAACTTTGTATCAGCCCACAGTTTTTATATTTTATGTTATTACACCTCCACCCTTTAAACGAATGTCCATTATCGGTATGCGAGCCGACCAGGCCAGGAATCTATTTCCCCACAACACTGACAAACGACCACGATTGTGTACCATTACTTTCACCAGAAGGAATCTCTAACGAAGTTGATCTAAACAAAGGATTCGCAAAAACCAAAGAAACTTTATTCATACAACAATTATATAACGATATATTAAGCTGATGGGAGCAAAAAGATCCATAAGTTAACCTTTATGAGCCTTAAAGAATCCAACATATCTATGATTAGCAATCAAAACTAATACTTCTACTCTATCATCTCTTGTTCTTCACAATTTCAAATTTCTAATAAAGAAACCGTTGAATACATAGCCTAGGCGAATTAAATTCGACACGTTAACAAAGTCCCACATAGACTGGCAACAATCTTTATTCTAATAAATTGAACTTCGCATATTTAAAATCAATTATGGGAACTTGCAAAGTCTTGACTTTTTAAGCTAGACTTGCGTGTTATAGCTCCTTGTATAAAAGATTAGCAAAAATCAATATATTTAAAGTTAAGGAGAAAGCTAAGATATAAGAATCGTTCGGACAAAATTTACATTATTCGATCTCACCAACGGAAAGGAGTCCTACATTCGTGACAAAACACTTATTATTATTTATCAACTACTTTCATATTTTTCCAACATTATATTTCATACACAATAATTTATTATTATTATTATATATATATATATATATATATATATATATATATAATTATAAATATATATATATATATACTATTTTAGATATGAACAATAAACTATATTAAGACTTAAAAATTTAAAATTTTGGCCAAAACGGGGTTGCGAGGGACACAGCAAGGCACATGTAAGATCACATTTCGATAGAAATCCATTTTGATGTTCGCTGTTTTTCAACACGTTTTTCAAGTAAACCCTTAAATATATTATATATATTTATAGAAAAACATATACGTATAAATAAGCAAAGTATCATACAAATTATTCTTAGGAAAGAATAATAGGTAATCAACACGGTATCGTGTTTCCTCCTCGCGAGAGGTGAATGGAAATCTACGTTCAAGTTGTAAATCGAGCTTGATTTTCATTTCAAGTTTTGGTTTTTGGTTTAAAACTATTTTTAATCTAAAAAATAAACTAATAGTAAATTCTAAGATAAAAACTAAAAGATTAAGACTAAAAAAAAAAATTTTGTGGGATCTAAAAGATATAAATGACAAATTATGCTTTCTAAGTGACTGTGAAAATGTTCCTAAGTGCGGGCTTAGTTAAACGAATTAAAATCCATAAAAAATAAATAAGTTTCAAGAAATTAAATGACAAGTAAAGTAAAATGTTTTTTAAATTAAATGACAAGTATTTAAATTGCATTAAAAGTAAATGATGGTATGTAAATTGGAAAATTCTAATGACTATTAATTTTTTATATCTTTTTAAAACCGCACTTAAATTCCAAATCACTAATCACTTAGCAAACACAAGTTATTACTCACTACTCATAACAATTAAATAAGCAAAGAAAAACATTTTATACTAAACTACACTAATTAATTAAAAAAAGATAGAAAATGGAACCGAACGAAGGGACCCGCAAATTAAACGATACCACACCGAGTTTATTAGCTAAAATATATATCCAAATTCCGGTCTAGCTAAATAAACCATAATGACTCGGCGAGCCTCGTGAGTTTGACCGGAAGTACCGAACATAATTTAAACAAATAACATTGTTTATATAGTTATTACCATCACAGAAACACGCAAGTGCTCTTTTCTATAAGCCCATATACAAATTTAAGCAATCCATAGCAGTAGCCCACACACATAGACTCAAGTCCTAAATCCAATTCATAGCCCAACTTATCTACCAACGGCCCAATCAAATCTTAATGGCCCAATTTCAATACTTACAATCCAAACGTGAAACTGGTTGTATTGTTTACAAAAAGAATTTTTAAGAAACAAACTTAGTCACAAAAATAAGCAAATCTGATAAGCCATAATCAATAAGCACAATCGAATAAGCAAACAAAAAGAACTAAGTCACGAATTTTACTTCAAAAGAACACATAAAAGTAATAAGCACGAGTTACAACTAATTAAGCACTAGCAAATCTTAAACGAGACTTTAATATCTATCAAGCTTAAGCAATCTCAATAAGACAGAAGTGAGAAAAGCACTTTTTAATAACCACATAAGCACTAGAAAAAGAAATCATGAAGATAAGCTAAAACACTAAACACCTTTTTCATAAATCGAATCTTAATGTTAATAAGATATGCGAAACTTAGCCAAATAAGCTTCTAACCACTTATAAGCAAACGAAAACAGCAACGAGGACCTAAAATAAGCTATAAGTATTAAAACTTCTAAAATGATAAATCGAATAGGCACATAAGCACTCAAAAATTTGATTAAGCAATATTAACTCACTTACATCCAAATAAGCTGTACAGAAGCTTATTTTGACAAAAAATAAGAGCTTTTAATAAAACAAAAACGAATTAAGCACATAAATAAGCTAAATTTGAGCTTATTTTAGCTTATTATTTCGAAAAGTGTTTGAAAACTTTTGGTAATGAATCAAACTAGCTTGGAGAGCTTATAAGAGTCATTATTTAAGTTTTAAAGAACTTTTGATAATAATAAGTTGCAAGAATAAGCACGAAAATTAAGCTTATTGAATAAGCTATACGAAAACAAAGATTAACGAGAGAATAAGCTAACAAAGAAACAAAACAAGATCTTTAATCAACTTCAAACGATATTCATTACATCATTACATAAAGCTTTCGAAATGAGCAGGTACAATAAGCTGGAAAACAAGAATAATCTAATACAAAAACTTTAAAAAGCTAAAAACTAAAAACTAAAAAAATAAAAACTAACTAACTAGATAGTCAAAAGTGAGGGGAGCGGATGGGCTTTTATAGGGTGCCAGGGGTAAAAATGTAAATTTGGTCCAATCATTTGGTAATCAAGTAGCCAATCATTGGCCAATAAACTCGTTCCTTCGGATCACGATTATATAAAAGATGGATCCACCGTTGAAAGAAGGCCACGTGTCCATTCATAAAGCTTCATTCCTACGTAGTGTATTTCATTCACAGGATTTGTTTTCATTTGAATTGAAAGTTAAATTTAGATATACAACTTTTGTGCTACGTGTCCGAATTTCATTTGCTTACCCAAAATAAGTGCGCTGGCACGTGCGAGCATATGAATTAATTTTCCTTCACGTGACATTAACGTCACTACTTCAATACAAACCAGATTCTAAACTTAAATTTGGAAGTGGGCTTTTATTCCTTGTTGGGCTTGCGATATATTGGGCTGGCCTGACCCATTTAAATGGGTTACGAGCTGGCCTATTAAGATCCGAGGGCACCGTTGAACTCGTATTCTCGCGCTCTTTCCACTGGTATGCTCGGGGACATTTCACGACTTTGTCTTGGCTTTGAGAAATAATTAAACTTGACCAAATAGAGCCCGATAATTCCCGTTTTTGCACCGTTTTTAATCCATTATACCTGCAAGACATAAAAATACCAAACAAACATATTTACAATATAATTAAGCATATTTTAACATTTTTAGTCCGATTTATAGTGTTTTCTGGGTTATAAATGATGTGTGTTTTAGCACACATTAAATTCCCCCACACTAAACTATTGATGGTCCCACACGCAATGTAAATAAAACAAGCCCGGAAATAAATAATTGTATCCCCCTTTAACTTATGACCCCCTCACAATCAAACAAGAACAGAAAATGTCCATTAAAATGTTCAAAAATCATTTAATTCGCCAGCACCCCCCGTTTTACCCTCTTTTTTTAATGTTTTTTTTTATTTTTATAATTTTTATAATTTCCAACTTACAACTTATTCATGTGTGACATAATGTAATGCTTTCATTATTCATTGATAACTTTTAGGATTACGGAACAAAAAGCACAAAAAGTGTCCAAATAGATAAATGCATCGTCCCCGACTTTCACCAAGTTATGATGCTAACACTACTCATAAAAGCTAATTGTGTACTTACTTTTCCTCCCTTATTCCTAATTTCCTCTAAGGATTTTATTATTATTATTGGTGATAAATAAATTATGTCCTTATTAATAAAGTAAACCCGGTTTAGACTATTAATAGTTTGAAATCCTTTCCTAAAGAGACGATATGATGAGAATAAGGTCCACATTAAGATTCTAATTTCGCATGATTTAGGGGTTATCCTTTTTATTTCATCCGAAACAACTCAACTACGAGTCCAGAGACGGAGGCTTTATTTAGATAACCCCGGAGTTGAAATTTTGCTTTATTATTATTATTATTATTATAGCAACATTATTAAACCTCGGTCCTTTAGAAGGCTGCAACATCGGTTGTGAGCCGGCAAGATGCAGCAAACATATTTCGACCTCGGTAAATTCCTCGACCTTTTAGAAGGCTGCAACATCGGTTGTGAGCCGACAAGATGCAGCAAACTTTTATCAGTCTCGGATTATTATTACTATGTGCCTTATTTAGAAGACTGCCACATCGGTTGTAAGCCGACAAGAGTCAGTAAACTTTTATCAGCCCATAGTTTTTGTTCTTATTAATATTACCCCCACCCTTTAAACGACTGTCACATCGGTATGCGAGCCGACCATGATCCAGAAGTCTTATTTTGGCTTCGGTTTATTACATAATTACTGACAAACGACCACGATTGTGTACCATTACTTTCACCAGAAGGAATCTCTAACGAAGTTGATCTAAACAAAGGATTCGCAAAAACCAAAGAAACTTTATTCATACAACAATTATATAACGATATATTAAGCTGATGGGAGCAAAAAGATCCATAAGTTAACCTTTATGAGCCTTAAAGAATCCAACATATCTATGATTAGCAATCAAAACTAATACTTCTACTCTATCATCTCTTGTTCTTCACAATTTCAAATTTCTAATAAAGAAACCGTTGAATACATAGCCTAGGCGAATTAAATTCGACACGTTAACAAAGTCCCACATAGACTGGCAACAATCTTTATTCTAATAAATTGAACTTCACATATTTAAAATCAATTATGAGAACTTGCAAAGTCTTGACTTTTTTAAACTAGACTTGCGTGTTATAGCTCCTTGTATAAAAGATTAGCAAAAATTAATCTATTTAAAGTTAAGGAGAAAGCTAAGATATAAGAATCGTTCGGACAAAATTTACATTATTCGATCTCACCAACGGAAAGGAGTCCTACATTCGTGACAAAACACTTATTATTATTTATCAACTACTTTCATATTTTTCCAACATTATATTTCATACACAATAATTTATTATTATTATTATATATATATATATATATATATATATATATATATATATATATATATATATATATATATATTTTAGATATGAACAATAAACTAGATATTAAGACTTAAAAATTTAAAATTTTGGCCAAAACGGGGTTGCGAGGGACACAGCAAGGCACATGTAAGATCACATTTCGATAGAAATCCATTTTGATGTTCGTTGTTTTTCAACACGTTTTTCAAATAAACCCTCAAATATATTATATATATTTATAGAAAAACATATACGTATAAATAGAAGCTAAAGAATCATACAAATAGTATTTCTTAGGAAAGAATAATAATTAATCAACACGGTATCGTGTTTCCTCCTCGCGAGAGGTGAATGGAAATCTACGTTCAAGTTGTAAATCGAGCTTGATTTTCATTTCAAGTTTTGGTTTTTGGTTTAAAACTATTTTTAATCTAAAAAATAAACTAATAGTAAATTCTAAGATAAAAACTAAAAGATTAAGACTAAAAAAAAAAATTTTGTGGGATCTAAAAGATATAAATGACAAATTATGCTTTCTAAGTGACTGTGAAAATGTTCCTAAGTGCGGGCTTAGGTTTAACGAATTAAAATCCTTAAAAAATAAGTTTCAAAAAATTAAATGACAAGTAAAGTAAAATGTTTTTTAAATTAAATGACAAGTATTTAAATTGCATTAAAAGTAAATGATGGTATGTAAATTGTAAAATTCTAATGACTATTAATTTTTTATATCTTTTTAAAACAGCACTTAAATTCCAAATCACTAATCACTTAGCAAACACAAGTTATTACTCACTACTCATAACAATTAAATAAGCAAAGAAAATCATTTTATACTAAACTACACTAATTAATTAAAAAAAGATAGAAAATGGAACCGAACGAAGGGACCCGCAAATTAAACGATACCACACCGAGTTTATTAGCTAAAATATATATCCAAATTCCGGTCTAGCTAAATAAACCATAATGACTCGGCGAGCCTCGTGAGTTTGACCGGAAGTACCGAACATAATTTAAACAAATAACATTGTTTATATAGTTATTACCATCACAGAAACACGCAAGTGCTCTTTTCTATAAGCCCATATACAAATTTAAGCAATCCATAACAGTAGCCCACATACATAGACTCAAGTCCTAAATCCAATTCATAGCCCAACTTATCTACCAACGGCCCAATCAAATCTTAATGGCCCAATTTCAATACTTACAATCCAAACGTGAAACTGGTTGTATTGTTTACAAAAAGAATTTTTAAGAAACAAACTTAGTCACAAAAATAAGCAAATCTGATAAGCCATAATCAATAAGCACAATCGAATAAGCAAACAAAAAGAACTAAGTCACGAATTTTACTTCAAAAGAACACATAAAAGTAATAAGCACGAGTTACAACTAATTAAGCACTAGCAAATCTTAAATGAGACTTTAATATCTATCAAGCTTAAGCAATCTCAATAAGACAGAAGTGAGAAAAGCACTTTTTAATAACTACATAAGCACTAGAAAAAGAAATCATGAAGATAAGCTACAACACTAAACACCTTTTTCATAAATCGAATCTTAATGTTAATAAGATATGCGAAACTTAGCCAAATAAGCTTCTAACCACTTATAAGCAAACGAAAACAGCAACGAGGACCTAAAATAAGCTATAAGTATTAAAACTTCTAAAATGATAAATCGAATAGGCACATAAGCACTCAAAAATTTGATTAAGCAATATTAGCTCACTTACATCCAAATAAGCTGTATAGAAGCTTATTTTGACAGAAAATAAGAGCTTTTAATAAAACAAAAATGAATTAAGCACATAAATAAGCTAAATTCGAGCTTATTTTAGCTTATTATTTTGAAAAGTGTTTGAAAACTTTTGGTAATGAATCAAATTAGCGTGGAGAGCTTATAAGAATAAGCACGAAAATAAGCTCTCCAAAATAAGTGCGCTGGCACGTGCGAGCATAGGAATTAATTTTCCTTCACGTGACATTAACGTCACTACTTCAATACAAATCAGATTCTAAACTTAAATTTGGAAGTGGGCTTTTATTCCTTGTTGGGCTTGCGATATATTAGGCTGGCCTGACCCATTTAAATGGGTTACGAGCTGGCCCATTAAGATCCGAGGGCACCGTTGAACTCGTATTCTCGCGCTCTTTCCACTGGTATGCTCGGGAACATTTCACGACTTTGTCTTGGCTTTGAGAAATAATTAAACTTAACCAAATTAAGCTCGATAATTCCCGTTTTTTTTAATTGAAACCATTTTTTCAATTTTGGAATGGAAGGTTTTAGGGTTTGAGTTATCAATTGGGGATGGTGATGGCAAAAAGGAGCGGGGTAAATGATACGGGTTATAGGTTTTAAGGTTAAAGTAGTCACGTAGGTACAAACTAGGTCGGGTATAATGGCTAAAAAATAATTAGGTCGGGTATCTACTTTCCACGGTGTAACTTGTTGTAACATGTGGATTATTAAATTAAATAATTTAATGACGTGGAAATGTAGCCGTTAATATTGGTAACATTGTCACAAAACAAACAAGTACGTTGTTGAAGTCATTGAATAAAAAAGTAAGTGTATCAAGTCAGCACAAATTTGAAAGTACGTGGCTATTTAATAGCTTTTACCCTTTGTAAAGTTGTGTATGTTTAATTTTTAGGATAAATTACAATGTTCGTCCTTGAACTCTACTTCGTTTACTCATTTGGTCTCCCATTTTGAAAATTGACAGAAATGGTAACGGGAGTGGTCATTTTGGTGCGCTTTTGGTCCTAAGGGATAAATGATCGTTATGTGTCTCCGTTAGTAATGGGTATTATGGTAATTTCGCATAAAAAATATGTTGCACTGTTGGTCCCTTGTACTTGTTTTTTTATGTTACACCTGTACACTTCACATCCCATCAGCATTAAAATTGTTTTCTATTTACTTCCCCTACACCTATGATCTCTATCATTTCACAAGATTATTCCTGACCAAATCCATTTCAAACTATCTCACAACTCAGACATAACAATTTTTTCTACATTCAAATCATACATGCAATGGTGTTAACGGGATGGAAGCTACGTAAAAGAAAGTGAATGAACACCACCTTTTAAATTATCCTTAGGTTCCAAATCAAGTCTCACTCACACCTCTACGTTATCACTCATTTTTCATGTCTAATTCATTTCACAAAAACCTTAATCATGCATCTACCTTTATATAGATGGCTAATATCTTTTGTCTACCATTTTTGCTACCACCTTTTATACAACCTCATACCTCGTCATGTGATTATTCTATGAACATTCATAATGCTCGAGAAGAGATACATAACTTTACGGATGAATTTCATCGTATGCTAATCATCATCTGTCTTGACATTATCAAGATCATCGCTTCCGTCCTCATTTTTCTTCTTTTTTATTTATCTTTATTTTTCCACACCTTATGTCTGGATGGGCATGAATAAAGTGGGAGAGGAAACACTTTGTACACATAGAGTCTTCACTATTCACACCTTTATTTTTTTAACCATCCTATACCTGACAATCTCTAAACCATTCTTCACTCTTTGTGGTGATAACTAGTTCTAGTACATTCTTAAACCAATCTCGAGTCTTTCATCGAGTCATCTTCACAAGAATACTCACCAACCTTTCACCAACAACATAACCACAACCTAATAGTGACTTACCACCACCACTTCCCATAGAGGTTGAATCAATTTTCATAATATACAAAAATATGCCCAACTTGATGTCCCCTTATAGATCAATGGGCCATACTCATATCCCGACACTCAAAAGCACCTTTGCCTATGTTGTCAATAGTCAAGTGAATTTCATAATAAAATGCGTCTCATTCTCAAACATAATCCTTATAATCGCTATACTTACAGTCTATCACTACTCAACAAATCCCCTCACATATAAATGTTGGCCCTCACATCTCATAAACATTTCTTCTCACTTCTAATAATCTTTTGTAAACATAACTAACAACTTAAAAAGATGATAAACTGAATGTTTTGACTTATTTTCAGCTTATTTATCATTCAATTAACATTTTAAGCTTGTTCTAATGTTAAAAAGCAATTTCTAAAATTTACGAAACCTATCAACATTACAAAACCTCATGATCTTAGTGCACAAAATGATATTTTCAGTGATCAATCTATTCCAATCATGTCACAAGACATATATTAACGTTTTGCCTCAATCAATTTCAAGTTTCAATCACTTTTCATATTTACGAAACCCTAGATCTATACGAAACCTATTTTATCAATTAATATCAGCATTTAATCACAAATAAAACAAATAGGTCACGATTTCTTACGTTTTCAATTACAAATAATCAACAAAACGATTTGGATCGTCTTTTCTTTGTTACGAAAGCTCAGAGAATTTACAAAACCTTTTTGATTATTTTACGAAAGTGATAAGGTTGCTTATGAAACTGTTTCTTTTATATTTCCAAAAATGACTTTCCAATTTTGGCATTTTTAGTCCCTCAAGTTACTTACGTAAGTCTTTGATCCTACAGAAAGTTATCTTTTGAGAATTGTCGTTTCAGACCTTCAAATATTCTTTTCGTAAAACATTGATCTACGAAACTTGTCTTTGCTAACTTGTCATTTTGAGACCCTAAAGTTTCTTTCGTAATCATTAAGCACCCATACGAAAGTTATCTTTTGCATTTTTTTTCACTTCAAGTCCTCAAAGTTACTTTCGTAATCCTTTTGGTCCCCAAAAAAATTCATAACCCCCCTAGGAGTTAGACCACTTTTTCAATAAACCTTTTTTGAATTATTTTGCAGTTAAGTTCCCGTTTTTGACTTAAAATTTCATAACTCCCCCTCGAACAATTATCTATTTTTGAAATTTCTTTCCTTTTGATAAAAATTTGTTCAAAACGAAGTTATTTTTGCTTTTGAGAACACATTTTTATTTTTGTGATGATTTGACTGAAAAATTTATAACTCCTTGATGTATGCGGTTGTCGTAAAAACTTCTACACGAAGTTTTACAACTCCCTAGGCATTGTACCTCATCATTGTAGTATAGTATATGCAAGACTCGGGGGTTGTTATCATTCTCTAGGGGAATAGGTTGGGAAGGCTTGAACAGAGCTTAACCGAGATCTACGAGATTGAAAGGAGATTATTTTTGTGTTTTTATATTTTTATAGAAAGCAGGTAAAATTATAGGTTTAAGAGGTTGGTTTGTTTAACTAATTAATTACTAAATTTAATCTATGCTAATAGTGATAACTTTTATGATAAATAGTGTATTTTACTTAATCCTGCATTACTCATTAGTTGCTTCTTCTAATCTATTGCCTTATTCACACTCGTGATGATCGTAGTAAGTATTTCCAAGTCATGAACGAATTACACAAACCTTCCGTTTATTTAAGATTCCGTTAAGGCCAACGCACAGTAGGTAGTATGAAGTCTATTTACAAGGCCCCTAAGAGTATATTAAATGCAATTGAAATATCTTAAGAGGGATCAACCATATTAAGGGTAAGGTAGTATGAAAGCTGTTACCGATGGTATCCTTTCTACACTTCTCTCGTTTCCCTAGACGTCTATGCCAATTTAATATCTTATGGCTAGTTTTCTAAAGCATAACGCGCACATTCATCACAAGAAGCAATAGTAAAAGGATCTACAATCCAACTTTTAGGCAATCATAAGTAAATACAAAAGAGAGTTTATCCTACATGTTATAAAGGAAGCAAGAACATAAATCAATCAAATAACACATAGACATATAGAATGATTAAAGATAAACAATCTTACTTGATTAAAACATAGATTAAGGTCAATTACAATAGGGTTTTGAGGCCCTAAAGACGGCCTAAAAGCTGACAAAATACTTAGGGTTCGGATCCCAAAAGTTATACAAAGTTACACACCTAAAACCCTAAATTCGGTTTTGTATATATAGAGAAATTCCTGCGATGGCGTCCAGTTGTATTCGCGACGCCATCACAAAGTAGAATCTTCTAGGTCTGATTTAAGTCGGTTACGTCCTGACGCCGTCATCAATTCTCTGACGCCGTCACTAGATAGATCACGACGACGTCGCTTTATGCTTGCGACGCCGTCTCCACACTCTGTGAGCACATTTCTTCAAGAGATTTGGTGTAGGTCCGTAGTCTTGTCCGTTTCTTCTTCAAATGAGCCCAAGTCACGTGTATTTCCTCTAAATGCCATCCAAGTGCTAAAAACCTAAAAACAAATGATTAAGCACATAATCTGGGCATATTTGCATGATTTAGGGGGTTAAATAACCCCGAAATAGTGTATAAAATGACACCTCATCATAGACCCCTACAGTTGAGATTTGCTTATCCTCAAACAAATGGGATTTTCTACCTACACAATAGCAATATTGGTGGCATTTAACCTACTATTTAAAAGCATTTTACAACACAACCTTATAGACCTCGTAATTAAAAGCACGAAAAGTATATACTAGCACCTCACATAAGTGTCTGAGATTCTCTCTTTCACTCGGGTGTATAATAAATTATTACAACTATGGGGAAATGAAAAATTAACACTCGTTACGTGTCATAGTATATAAATTACCATAGGCTTGGTAAAGGATCAAACCTTCATCGCTAGGCGCAAGTATTATTCATTACTATCAAAGAGGTATTTTTAAAGGGTTGTGGGGTGTAGGTGTAAGATAACATTAATGGAAATGAAAATGGATGAGATACATTTGGGGAGTGACTTTTGGTGAATTTGGGGTGGAAGGGTTAGCTAATTATTTATACGAATACACGCTGGTTTGGTTGCTAAGCCAAAGACTCGGACAAGATATACAAAGTCTACACAACTCTACATCAAGCTCTTTATTTTTTTTTCTTGACTCTATGATAAACATAAACATAAGCAAATGGCAGCCCGTATATTTTTATTCACTTATTTTTTATATATATATATTTTTTGTACACTTTTGCCATGCCATTGCTTAAACATATTATACATCATGGGGGTTTATAGATACACCCCTACACTTGAATTTTTACATACTTGATATTTACAATCTAACTAATGACCCGAATTGAGGCGGATTAACATAACACGGATATCATTTGACAAACATATGGGGGTATTAACTTAACTTTTCTTCCCCATTATTTAGTGAAATAAATACTACCATGAATCCCAATCGTCCCAAAACAGTATTTACAAGGATAAGGACTTAGCAACCGCGTACTCAATAATTAACTTGGGTTAAAACAATAATGTACTAAAGGTGAGTACATACAAGGTAGGCTAAGGCAATTTGGGTGTAACAATTGGTTCATGGGTTAACAATGCTCTTCATTAATAGTCCGACTTAACCAGAAAATTACAAGAACCGTGAAAAAGGATAGGCTCAGAGGGTTGTACTAGGGGTATCCTATACTAAATATGAGTGCATGGCAAGGGTGTGGGATAGTTATATGATCGAGGTGACCATCATAACAATTACAGGTTTAAAACATGGGTTAATCCTAGTGCCTCTTATCTAGCAAATCTTAATACTCACTATGTGGTCTCGGGATGCATCACAAAAACCAGTTCTAGAATTTAATATACTATCGGTACACTCATATGATTCTTTGAATCGATCTCAATATTCCAGAAAAGGTGACAAAGATCATATGTACACATCTGTAACAACGGTATAAACACATATGTCTACATTCAAACCTTAACTCGAAATTGCTAAAGGTGAAATCATCTTGGGTATCGAAAATGGATACCCGAATTCCTATAGATCTAAAGGCGAACCTCACATTTTTAGGGTGGAATTATGAGGGTTTTGTGCTAGTCATATAAATTTCTATCCATGAGACGCTATTAATACTCAGTTTTCATCGGTATGTGTTAAAAAAATTTAAATTTTGGTTAAAATTATCTTTATGCTATGTTTCGATATATTACCCATCATTTTAAGGAACAAGGAAAATGGCAATTAAAGGAATAGTTTCTAAGGCTTATTTCCCCTACACTTAAGTTGAACATTATTGTCACACCCCACCAAGGCGGAAACGCGAGGTGTAACATATTAATAAGCATCACATAAGATGATAGACAAAACACCATACATGAGTTAAAAGAAAAGAAAGTTATCCGAATTACAACAATTCAGGTACAAGTTTAAAAGTACAAAGACAACATAGTAGTTTTTGTTCCGAACATGGATCACCCAAAAGACAATAACTTGGAAGAAAATAGACATCTTGAACAGGCTCCAATGCAACCACACTAAGTTTCCACTTTAGGAACGTCACCTGAAAAGCATGATAAAAACGGTCAACTATCGAAATAGTTGGTGAGTTCTCAAGACTTTGTACACCAATTATAGTTTATAAAAGAGTATACGTCCAATAACAGTTTGCCAACTCATTGGCAAGGTATCAAAAATAGTTGTCCAAACCAAAATCAATTCCCAACAAGTTGATAGTCCAAAACAAATCAAGTTTTCAAAACAGTTCCTGTTACATAAAGTAACGTAATACAAATTCAATTCACCATATATGTATGCTATAGTGTTTATGTGAGCCACTACTTAAACGTATTCAGCCTAAGCATTCCAAACATCCAATCAAGTTCCAGTTGTATAGTGTGGCATAAACACTTAGTACTATGCACCCTTGTGCGAGGAGTGATGAAGGGCTTATCTCCTAATAGCGCTATCCATAAGTACTAACGTCTCAATCCCGATGAGCGGGATAATGAGTTAAAAGTAGTGGTGGGTTCCAAGCATACAACAACATACATGCCAAGTTCAAGTTCAACACGTTTCCAAAGTTCAACAAGTTCAAATCAAGTTCCATACGTTTAAAACAAGTTCAAGTTTAAATGTGCTCAAAAGATCAATTACTTCAAAGTAAGAATATATAGAGAAATCGTCGCAACGGCGTCCAGTTATGGTCGCGATGCCGTCACTGAGTAGAATCTTCTAGGTCTGATGTAAGTCGGTTACGTCCTGACGCCGTCGTCATTTTCCTGACGCCGTCACTAGATAGATTGCGACGACGTCGCTTTATTCCTGCGACGCCGTCTCCACGCTCTGTGGACATGATTCTTTAAGAGATTTGGTGTAGGTCCGTAATCTTGTCCGTTTCTTCTCTAAATGAGCCCAAGTCACGTGTATTTCCTCCAAATGTCATCCAAGTGCTAAAAACCTATAAACAAATGATTAAGCACATAATCTGGGAATATTTGCATGATTTAAAGGGTTAAATGACCCTAAAATAGTGTATAAAATAACACCTCATCAGATAATGAAGTTAAACAATTTTATAAACCATCGTCAAAACCCAGAGTTGGATTTTATAAACCAAAATTTAGGTCAAAAACTCCACCATCTAGAAGAGTCAATAATCATAATCCTCGTACTAAGACACCACAACCAAAAAGAAATGTTGGTCGACAAAACCAACCTAATGGTTTTCTCATAACTTAGAATAACTTCTAACCTCAAAATTACATGTCATGGGGAATGTGTCCTCCATTCCACATCCTAATCAAATACATCAAATGTAAGGGATGTTTAGTACTAACAACTTTAGACCCATGAGATATTAGGGACCAAATGTTTGAGTTATTGTCTTGTATAAATAGATATGCCTTGGAGTCGACTTGGAACCCGATGAGTGGATAAAGGATAGTGGATGCTTTAAACACCTGACGGGTAAACGAAAGCTCTTCTCAACCTACAATGCATACAATGGAGGTAACATCATTTTTGGTAGTAATCTTTGTAGTAACATCATTGGCAAAGGTACGATCTCTCATGGCTCACTTAAAATTGCTAATGTAGAACATGTAGATAATTTAGTATTCAACTTGCTAAGTGTAAGACCAATATGTGATAGTAAGTGTAAGGTTATATTTTCTAAAAATGATAGCGAAAAAAAGAAAATATTTTTAGGGTTTTAGATTTTTTTTATGTATGTGGGTCTCCTCCACACTTGAGAGGAAATGAGATAAAACACGGGTTGCCTCCCGAGAAGTGTTTAATTTTTCAGAGTCATTAGCTAGACTCATGCTTCGGTTGTTCATTCTTTGGGAAAGAAAAGTGTGAGTTCTTCTCTTCAGTCATTGTAATCATCTTCTTCATGATAAAACTTGAGTCTATGGACATTAACAATAAGTGTTTTGCCATCTTTACCATATAATTCCACATACCCGGATGAATATTAATGTTTTACAATATATGGTCCAAGCCATCGAGATCTTAGTTTTGGTTGTTTGAATTTATATTTTGAGTGGAATAACAACACTTTGTTTCCTTTTTTGAATTCTTTTCTCATTTTTAATTTTTTTTCGTGCCAGACTTTGGTTCTTACCTTGTATAGACGAGAGTTTTCATATGCCTGATGGCGGAATTCGTCTAACTTATGTAATTGGAACATTCTTTTCTCACCAGCTGCGATGAGATCAGGATTGCAGTTTTTCAGTGCCCAATATGCACGATGTTCAATTTGAAACGACAAGTAGCAGTTTTTTCCTGTAGGAACCTATGATATCACTTTACTTCCATAATCAAACCAAGAAAATAAGATAAGAAGATTAGAAGAAAAACGAAGGAAGTTAGAGAGAGAAAATAAAGAGAGAAAGAGATGGTGGATTATCCAAATGTGTGAAACCTTACAAATGAACAACCAACCCTTCTCCTTGTGTGGAGAAGGGGTATTTATACTTAGGCTCCTTCTTTGGACGCCTAGGTTTCTTGACACAAACCTGGCTCGGGTTTTGGTTGGGCTTATGCCCATAACACGTGACCAATTAGCTTACATAAACGAGCGCGTTACCCTATCTTAGCCTATTACAATGTTAATAATATAAATACCAAAGATTCCCGACTGAATGACCGAGCTTCCATTTCTGACTCAATATTTTGAGGCTAACAATCTCCCCCGAAGCAAGGTCTTTGAATCTTGCTTCCTTGGACTTATGGAGATTGCTTTGTCATTGAGTTCTTGAGTCTTAGTCTTGGTCTTTATCTTTGTTGTAGGCTTGTTCCTTCATGTTGTGTGATCTTTGATCTTTGATCTTGAGCCTTTGTCATTGTCTTTTGACTTTGTCTTTAGTTCTGAGATCTTTAAATCTTTTCTTTGTTTGTCTTTATCGTCGCTGCCACCTTGCGATCTTGTGTCTTGACCAACATGCTCATACTATGCATCATCTTGAAAGCTTGCTAACAATCTCCCTTGACAGTCTTTGTCTTGATAATCTTGATATCTTTAGGAAGATCTTGAATACCAGAGTTTGTGAAAGTCTTTGTATTTAATTCTTGAGCTTTCTTGATTCTTGAATCTTGATGCTTATAGTATGTCTTTGTATCTTGAGTATAAGCATGTGGTAATGAATCTGACTCAGCTAGAGTGAGGCTGCAACACCGTCGTTTGTACCTGCATTTGAATGTTAGTGATAAACAACAGATATGGACGAATATGGCTTTGTCATTCGGTTCTGTGAGGACCGACCTGTGATTAGGTAGATTCAATTTAGAAGAATATCCTTGACAGAGTTTCCAGCTTAAAGCATAAGATCCTCTAACACATATGTATTAGATTCACCAAGCTTGCTTGTTCTCAATATCAGAACGTCTCAAAGCAGACATCACGATATGAGTGAATCACATAGTTACTATATTTCTGATTAAATTGTCAATTCATTTACTGGACCAAATCGATATCTAGTTGACACAAGCTTGATTCATATAGAATCTCGCAAGTCACCTACCACAGAGTTTGTTTGATAATAGCTCTGGAAGGATTTCCATCGTCACTGTGAATACTAAATAGTATCACTCAGATGTTCTGGAAAAATCACAAAGATAATGCGTAGCACTCTTGTTAACAGCTTGTGAACTTGATGATGTTCAACAAGTGTTTATCATGGAATGTGTCCTAATGAGATTTATTTTATTGATCTCTTGACTCTATTAGTGCATTTTAGTTTTAGTGATCGGAGGCTGGAGCAGACTGCCACCTATTCAATATCAACTAACTCAGAGTGAGAAAGTCAATAGAAGTCGTGTTTATCTCCATGATAAATGAGACAAGTATCTGTTAAGAGAAACTTGAATGGCTGGGAAGGGTTGTGCATTGCATCACTAGGTCCATGATGTCTTGTCTTTAATACCATAATTCATCTTTGTGAAAACCGATAGCATATGTATTGACCCGGTTTCTGCCTAAGTTGTGTGTAGGGCTTCTTTCTTTTCACCCCTTATCCATACGTTTCTTTTTAATTCTTCAACCCCTTTAATGCTTACCAAGACGTCATTACTAACACCTTGTTGTGATTGTTCCAGTATTAGCTCAATCTTAGTCGGTATTATTCGCTTTACTCATCCATATCCCATCATACCTAAGGACTGCTATTTCTAACTATGGATTGTCCTTGGGTAGATCCCTCCGGTTCTGGTTGGATCATAGGACTAATACTTAACCTAACCATCTTATGACTTTAGAATCGTCATGAATTAAGATGTTGTTGGGTATTTGATCTTCACCATAAAACCATTAAAAAATCATTCAAAGTGTTTGATAGAATATCAAAACGTTTAACACTTTGAAAGTTTCAACTTTTGGAAAAACTCCCCCTTCACACATGCATCGATGAACGAAAGTATTTTACACATGTGGGTAAGAGTATAAAGCACTTTTCACTATTGAGTCTTTAGATCACTTATTATTTTCTAGATCACATTTTAATTACATTTCTCCCCTTATTTTAAATACTAAGCAGTTAGTCTTTGAAATGCCAAGTGATTAAAATTTGTCTTGAAAATTCCATGGGGAGAAAACTATTTCTTCTTGCTCCCCCTTAATTTTACATATGTTTGACACCAAAAAATGATACCAAGTTGTAAAATGAATATAAAATTGAGGTTGAGACAATGTTGAGCACATAATTTTGAAAGTTTATGAATGTCATTGAAGAATTCTTGAAAAGTTATGCTCAAACACTAGGTCATCTTATAGCAGATATTCTATTGAGTTATCATTAATATTACAGAGTTGTTATTAAGAGACTTTTTATAATGTTTTGGATACATAAGAATTGTCATGTGATGATGTATCCAAAAACATTAAAACTTTGTTTTTCAAAAAACTCCCCCTCAAAAATAGAACCAATTGTAATATTATCGTCTTTTAAAGCTTTGTGAGGGATGAGTGTTGAACACATAATTTTGAAAGATTCTGAATTGTCATTTATAAATTCTTGAAAAATTGTGTTCAACGCTTTGAAAGACACATGTTAGAAGACTTATCTTCTAACTCTA
>BQNB010087133.1:7449-18240 GCA_026074375.1 Tanacetum coccineum
TTTTCGAGTATCATTTTCATGTGAAGTGAAAGTGGAATAGTTTGGTGATTGATAGCAGACTTCGAAGTATCCTGAGTGGAATTTTGTTTGAAGTCTTGCTTGCTTATTCTTTTGATTCTAGTTTTGGATGTTATGGAATAAGTTTGGATTTTGGTCCCCTGTGAGGGCATTGGAATAATTGTAAGAGATTGTGTATTTTAGTTGCGTTTGGGACATCACTTGAGTTTGTTCAAGGTTGATGGGCTTCATAGCACTTGGAGTTTATGCAATGTAGTTTTCTCTATTTTGTACCTTGTGTTATGATTGATCATTATGTTGCATTCTCGAGTTTCCGCCATTGTCGGGGTGTGACAATTAAGAGTGTTCGTATTAATATATTAAGGCTGAAAGTTTGGTATTATACAATCTTGTTTGTTACTGTTTCATTGCTTATTCTTCTTAGTGTCATAGACTAGATTCCGCATAGTCTTTGATATATTCAATCAAAGTTTCTACTATAGTTGTCTTGGATTTATTCAATACAACTAATCCTTTTATAAGCTAAGCAATATCTATTCAAGTGGGATCAACAACAGGCTTGGATTTTAAGCTAATATTGTCCATGTTTCGGGCTAAAGCCCAACAACAAGCCAAGCCCGGCCCATCACAAAAGCCCATACGTCTAAGATGAAGGCATGGACTATAAATACCCCTTCACCTCATGTGGTGAAGGGTGTTGGTTACCTTTTCTCACATAGTGTAATCTTCCATTCTCTCTTCCTTCTCTCTAGATTTCTCTCTCTAAACTTATCTCTTTTCTCTCTTTCTTATATGGTTCGATCTATCTAGCTTATTTGGTATGCTTATTGTGTTGTGATATGGATTAGAAAGTGGGATAACATGTGGTATCAATCGCCAAGGGGTTTAGGTGATTCGATTTGTGGTTTATATAGCTTATTTCGAAGCTTTTATATAGCTTATTTGGTTCATCATATTCTAAATAAGCTTGTTTAGAAAAAAAGCTTGGTACTTAATTTTCTAAAATCCATCATAGCTCATTCTTGAATCATTTTCATTACAAAAATCTAAGCTTTTAGCATTTTTTATTTTTTGCCAAATCCCTTGAAAAAGTGGTAAATTTTTTGGTGTTAAAGTTTGTGTTTTTATGTGTGATGTAGCTTAGAAAAAGTTAGTTTTGCAAAAAGAATTAAGAAAAACGATCAAAAAGTGTGCTTTTAGGTGATTTTATGTGTTAAGTTTTATTTTTTGAATTGTGAGAAATATGCTTTTGAATTGTGAGAAATATGTTTTTGAATTGTGAGAAATATGTTACAGGTTTGTGAGAAACATGTTTGTGATAAATATGTTACATGTTTGTGCGAAATATGTTTGTGAGAAATATGTTACATGTTTGTGAGAAATATGGTACATGTTTGTGCGAAATAAGTTTGTGACAAATATGTCAGAACTTTGTAAAATCCCGTGAAATAAGATCTTTATCTTGCGGTTTCAGTGTCTGATTCATATTTAAAGCTTCTTTTTGACTTCAAAGATAAGTAACTTTACAATAGTTTCAAAGAGTTCAAGTACTTCAAAAGTAATAAAAAACCACAAATTCAATCACTTCATAAACTTTAGATCCGATATCCATTCATAACAACATCAAAATGTTAAATACCAATAATAACAACATGCAAACTCAAACATCAAGTGCTCTTCATAATGCCATCATGGAAGCCGGTGGCAAAGATCGTCCTCCAATGTTAGCACCGGGTAATTACGTTCAGTGGAAATCCCAAATCAAGAGATACATTGACACCAAACCAAACCATGAACTTATCCACTTCTGTCTCAAGAATCCACCATACCAATACAAGTTTTTAACTACAAATGCCAATGCAAATCCTGTTACACCTAGAAATGAAGGTACTTCACAACAAAAACCAAGGGGGAAGTAATGGAAACATTTGCAACGGTACCTGAAGACATTCAGAATTAGATCGCTGCTGAAGCTGAAGCTAAAGCTGTTCAGATCATTCTTACGGGGATTGATAATGATATTTATTCTACAGTTGATGCTTGTCCGAATGCAATGCAGATGTGGAAAGTAATTAAAAGGTTGAAACAAGGTGAGTCAATAATTGTACAAGATCTTGAAACCAATCTGCATTGGGAATTTGGAAAGTTTACTTAACAGGAAGGTGAATCACTTGAGTCGTACTACTCACGTTTCTATAAAATGATGAATGAACTTGTTAGAAATCAATGCATTGTCACCAATCATCAAGTGAATGTTTAGTTCTTACTTCAACTTAAACCATAATGGCAAAGGTTTATGACAATTGTTAAGCAAAGCCAAGACATGAAGAATGTATCTTATCGCAAACTTTATTATATTTTGAAGCAACACCAGAATTAAGTCAATGAGATAAGAGCTGAAAGACTAGCACATACTGTTAATCTACTTGCACTTGTTGCTCAACAACAACCAGTTTATCACCCTAAACCCACTCCCACCCACTACACTTAAAGTTCATCAATCAGATCACAAGATGCTACCAGAAACAGAGGTAAAGCAATTGCCAATTCTTCTCAACCTACTTATGATCCAGAACCTGAAGTAGTTGCTGAAGATGATGCATCTTCAAAGGAGAAGGAGATTGACAAACTCATGACTTTAATCTCAATGTCTTTCAAGAAAATCTACAAACCTACCAACAACAACCTCAAAACTTCATCAAACACTAGGAACTTAAATGTTGACAATACTCCAAGATTCAACAGAGGAACTAGGTATGACAGAGAGACTGGGCAGTATGATAATTAGAGTAGCCCAGCGAAAGCGTGGTGGGCCCATAACCCACAGGTCCCAGGATCCTAACCTGGCTCTGATACCACATGTTATCACACTTACTAATCCATATCACAACACATTAAGCATACCAAATAAGCTAGATAGATCGAACCATATAAGAAAGAGAGAAAAGAGAGAAGTTAAGAAAGAGAAAGCTATAGAGAAGGAAGAGAGAATGAAAGATTACACTATGTGAGAAATGGTAACCAACGCTCTATCCATGTGAGGGGAGGGGTCTACTTTTTAGTCAGGCCCACCTGTTGGCTTGTGGGCTTTTTCTTATGGGCCGGGCTTGGCTAGTTGTTGGGCTTTGGCCCAAAACATGGACAATATTAGCTTAAAGTTCAAGCCCGCTAAACCCGACTAGCCTATTACAAGCTAAAATTAATATTAACTAAGATGACCGATTACATTCTTGTTTGACTGTAGTTCCTCGTAAATTTGGGTCAATATTTTTAAATCTATATTCTATTACTTATTTTACTTTTGAGTAAAATTTATTTTTACAATTAAACGGAATTGGGGTTTGTCTCGCTGTTGTATCAAACGTTTATTAAAAGTGACTAAATATTAGTCTACGCGTTCTACGTAATTTATTATTTACCCGATTAGAAATTCTTCGTTCCTAGCTAAGCTTGAGCCGTCTTTAGATTTATTATTCGTCTACGTACCCTTCGTAATTTATTATTTCAGAAAAGTATCCTATATGATGTAATTTTATTTTTATCATATACGTTTTCGCTTCGTAGTTCCGCCTAAACTCATACAATATTATACTTTATACCTATTAGCTTAAACAATACCCACTAAACTCAACTAATGAACACCATTTACTCTATCATTTGTAGATGATTATTATTAAATTTAAACAGTGTTACTTTACTTATTTTGAGTGCTTTTCATGCATGGTTATTAACATATGAGTAAGCATTTAAATTATTAATCTAATTTAACACGTGTTCACTTTACTTATATGACGCGCTTCTCATGCATGGTTATTAACAAGCATTTAATTAAAGACCACATCTAAGTTTATAAATTTTGGCATGATTATGTAGGAATACAAAAGAAGTATAAAGCATTTTCACTTGTAGCATTTGTATGAACAAGTAGTACAGTAGCACAATATATTGTATGGAATGACTAATATGCAATATGCTCGCTGGAATGAATATATATGAACAAGGTGTATTATGAGGAAACGTCCGGGTGAGGGTGACAAAGAATGGAGTCGTGTCCCGACATGACATCTTATTACGATTTACGTCGATAGGGAGCATGTAAACGTTTGAGTACGCAACTTCGATTAGGTTGAATACCAGTCCGTATTCGTTCGAGTTCGTGTTTGGTTCAAGGTTCGGGTTCACATCACGAAAGAGATTGCTAGAATCGAATTACTGTTTGTGTTCGAGGTAGAGGTCGATCTGCTCAGGTTAAGATCAATCATGTCAAATTTAGGAAGACGTTCGGGTTCATTCGTGGGTAATTAGAGTTCTTCAATGGCAAGGGTTTGGGCTCATCAGTTGGTATGCGTGCGGCATTTAAGGTCGATCGCATCTCGTTGAACTCTGTTGTTCGTGTTCGAGTCGGTGTTCATACTCGCGTTCGATTTTGATCCTAGTGAATCCTTGCTTAGCTCGGAGGTATATTCATGTTACACATCCACGTTCTATTCCTTGATTTTAATATAACAAGTTACTTGAAGTAATAAGCCTGGTTAAAATGGCGGTAGTAATTTTATTTTTTTAGACTTATTTCCTCTATGGACACTCGTATGGTATAATAACATGGCTTATACTAATTTATGGTAATTATGATTTATTATATGCTTGCAATTCATGATACTAATAAATAGTTGTTGATTATGATCGGGTTATATTAATAAGTATAAAATGATGTATATCAATGCGTGGATGACGTCTGTATACATCACTCTGGATCAATGTCATGAGGCCTGCTATAATAGTTTCCAATATATGTAACTTAACTATGCAAGATTTAATAACCAACGTTTAAAGAGTCGCATGCTACTATACTTAATTAACTAGTATATATGAATTCATGAATTTTACTTTGATTAGTAGTTTATAAACATTAGAACATAAATGATTAGCCTTAGAACCTATAGACGTCATATTAATCTTGTAAAAGATATAAGATTATAGTGGAGAAATGATTTTGGGACGTGTCTTGTTTTTCATATTAAGTTTTGCATCGACGACTCAGTTATATTGTTAAACTTGTTTTAGTTAAAACTAGTACTATGAACTATTGGATTTAATGTAATGATCTCATTAAAATCTTTTAGAACCAAAACAAAAGGGCATAGTAAATTGAGAAAATGAACTAATGATATGCCATGCATTAGGCGTCTGCTTGTCAATGACTTTGTTAAGAATACATTGGAGATATTTAAATATTTAGCACACTAGAATATTATGTAAAATAGCAATTTACTTTTTTTTTATTAATTTTTTTTTGCTTTAAAAATTATTAGTTACATAGTAGAAGGCAAATGAGCAACAAGCTGCGTCGCTAGCCCTTTTTGAAAGGCTTGTTTGGATTCTTTCCGGTTGATGCGATATGTCCTGTTTGTCGCAAGGCTTGTTTGGATTCTTTTGGGGAACATGCAGTTCACTGTAAAGAGCTCCCATGCTTCAAGTACCAACATGATATGGTTAGGGACGTCCTTTTTGATATATGCAGGCGTGCCGGGATCTCCGCCAAGAAAGAGGCACCTGTGAATTTCTTGACTGACCCATCAGATGGAAGATCCACACTCAGACCGGCTGACGTTTTGGTTTTTGGTTGGGTTGGAGGGAAACATGCATGCGTTGATCTGACCGGGGTTTCTCCTCTCGTAGGGTTGAGCAGTCGGGGTTTTACAGTGGGTCAGGCTGCTTTGAAAGCCACCTCGTGCAAAGTGGCAAAACACGAGAAAGTATGCATTGAAAATCAACACGTGTTTATTCCTTTCGCATTTGATACATTTGGTTTTCTTGCACCTGAGACGGTGGAACTACTTACCAGAGTCCAACGTGTTATGAACACTAATGTCATGACACCTAGATCCACAAACGTTGTGTTTAATAGAATTGGATTTGCAATACAAAAAGGGCTAGCGGCGCAATTTACTTTAAGATTCGAAGAGAGTTTCATTTGATGAAATACATATTTGGTATTAATAGCGATTATTGCTTAAAAGAAATATATTGGATACTTATATTTGGGCTTATAAATATTAAATTTGATATTTGTTTAGGCCTAACTAGTTTATAAAACTAAAACTTTAAGTGCAATGCCAAATTTATAAAAAGATTTTATAAAAACTAATTTATATTTATATTTGTTGTGTAATATCTTTATATTCTAAGTCACGACTCTTTTTTAGGTTGCTCTTATGACTTTTCTCGGCTTCCCGACGCTATATTTCTCGTTATCTTTTCTCGGTCTCACGATGTTTACATCTCGCTATCTACTATCATATTGCTTAAGGTGAGTTCATAGCCCCCCTCCACTTTCACTCATTTACTGTTTTATAAACTTCGGGGGAGATTACATGCTTGTTTTACTTTTGAACGCAAGTGTTTTTTTAATTGTATGATATCTAGATTATTGCCTGAATATTATTGCTTGTGTCTAAGTCCCTTCATGCCATAAGTCCCCCCACATCATAGATTATTAATCACTTGTGTGTTAACGCACATATTGTGGATTGGCCTATCGGGATTGACGAATCCCGTTTGTGTTAACCAGACAAGTAACCAAACGCACTATATTTGTAACTCTAGGTATATAGCAATTACCTACACGGGGCCATTATTATCCTATATATCATTATTGATATATACCGTCAGTTTTGAGTGCCATGAGCTTAGATGCAATAATATCTGTTTATATGATGATTGTATTCGTTACAATTATTACTATAACTCTGAAAACTTGATTGTCCATTACATAAACCTATGAATTCACTCAACAATTTTTGTTGACTTTTTAGCATGTTTTATCTCAGGTCTTTCAGGTATTTTTACTCGAGGGGAGGCCGCACAGATATGTACTTTGGAGACTCTACAGTTTATACATTCGATAAAACTTCTTTTGAAAATACAGTGTTTGTAAAGAATATCTATTATTACATTCGATGAAAATTTTATCTAAACATTTTGTCATCATTAAACACTTGTGATATTTTAAAACTGTTGGGACCTGTTTGCAAACTCTATGTTTTAATGTATTGAATGTGAAACATTTTGAAATGTATTTTAAAACTTCTCATTTTGAGGTCGTTTTCCGTGACTTGTACTTCTTGTGCCTTGAAGTCGCACCCCAATGTTATCTTTCCGCTACAGTCTGATTTTAGGGGTGTGACATTGACTTAATAAAATTATGGCTAACAATCTCCCCTAATGTTGAGGTTATCTTGATTTGACTTTATCTCCCCCCAATATTGAAGTTATCTTGATTTGACTTTGTGCTTTGCCTTCTTTAGTCTTGTCTTTGTCTTTTCTTGTTTGTAATGGCTTTGTTCCTTCATGCTTTGTGATCTTGATCTTGAGCCTTCGTCTTTTAACTTTGAGTGCTTGAAATCTTTAATCTTGCATCATTTCCTTGTTTTGAATCATCTTGATTTGACTTTCTTGATCATGTTGTTTTTTTTACATAGCAATTTTATTTTGGTTTTTAACAATTAGTTAATAGCTTATTTTTCTTCTTCTCCTCATGGCTTATCTGCTCTTTAAATCATCTTATATTCTTGCATATTTATGGTTTTGAAAGCCTCGGCTTAGGTTATGTAAGCTTATTCTCGACCTTATTTCTTTCCTATAAGTCTCATCTAGTTTGTAATATGGTTTATTCTCCAAAAAGCTTTGACCTTTTTCTTGTTAAAATAGTTGTAGCCTTTTAGTGATTATTTTTGTGGCCTTATAAGTTCTTTACACAACTTATCAAAGCTTATTCAAAGCTTATAAGACGCGACTTCTTCTACTAATTTATTAGGTTTAGCTTATTCTAATATTAACAAGCTTAGTACTTCTTCAAACAACTTATCAGTAGCTTTGTGTGGTTATCTTTTTGTTGCTTATCCTCTTTTCAAACTGCTTATCTTCGAGCTTATTTGAGCTTTTTAAGCATTTATTTTGTGCTTATTTGACCAAGGTTTAAAACAGAGCACAAGGACAAAGAAAAAAACACATCTCCTAAAATCTTGGATCGGTGTCTTGTTTTCTTGTGGACCACAAAAAGTACCAGCGAAATATGTAATTTCTTCTTTATGCGGAATATACATTAACTTTCTATGAAATATGTAATTTATTCTTTATGCGAAATATGTCTGTTACAAGGGCTCTTAATTCTGCGAAATAAGCATGTTTATAGGCAAGAAACTTAACAACTTGGTTCTTGTTCTTGCGAAATAAGCATTTAAACTTCTTTATGCGGAATATGCAACTTCTTTCTGCGAAATGCAAGTTTTTCTTTTGCGAAATAAGTTTCTTTCCATTCCGAAATATGTTTAAGGTTGGCAAGTTTTTCGACTTGTTTTCGGGTTTTTCGGTTTCGAGTTTCGTCGTTCGCGGGTCTTAAAACTATACTCATTAGAATCGCGATCCTTTAACGATTCAAGTTGTTTTTGATCTTACACTTTTAACCTTCTATCTTTCAAAAGGTTTTAATTTTAACTCTTTGTTTTCACAAAGTTTAAATTTTAGCCTTAGTTAATTAACATTAATACTATTAATCCTTTTTTTTTCAGGGTAAAAGCTATAAAATACCAACGTACTTTCAATTTCGTGCCGACTAGACACACATACTTTTTGTTGTCCTCTCTACACCCACGTACATTTAATTTTTGTTCCGATATCACCAATATGGTAAATTATTACCTACACGTTGGCATATTTATTCCACACTAGCATATATATATTTCATCTTTAAACTTTATAATTATAGTCAATGATGCCAGATCTGATAAAAGTTAACATGTCAAACATCAACTTTCTGCGAAATATGTAATTTATTCTTTATGCGAAATATGTCTGTTACAGGGGCTCTTAATTCTGCAAAATAAGCATGTTTATAGGCAAGAAACTTAACAACTTGGTTCTTGTTCCTGCGAAATAAGCATTTAAACTTCTTTCTGCAGAATATGCAACTTCTTTATGCGAAATATGCAAGTTTTTCTTTTGCGAAATAAGTTTCTTTCCATTCCGAAATAAGTTTAAGGTTGGCAGGAAAACAATATAGGTTAAACGATTGAATTTCGACTTGTTTTTGGGTTTTTCGGTTTCGAGTTTCGTCGTTCGCGGGTCTTAAAACTATACTCATTGGAATCGCGATCCTTTAACGATTCAAGTTGTTTTTTATCTTACACTTTTAACCTTCATCTTTCAAAAGGTTTCAATTTTAACTCTTTGTTTTCAAAAAGTTTAAATTTTAGCCTTAGTTAATTAACACTAATACTATTAATCCTTTTTCTTTTAGGGTAAAAGCTATAAAATACCAACGTACTTTCAATTTCGTGCCGACTTGACACACATACTTTTTGTTGTCCTCTCTACATCCACGTACATTCAATTTCTGTTCCGATATCACCAATATGGTAAATTATTACCTACACGTTGGCATATTTATTCCACACTAGCGTATATATATTTAATCTTTAAACTTTATAATTATAGTCAATGATGCCAGATCTGACAAAAGTCAACATGTCAAACATCAACTTTCTGCGAAATATGTAATTTATTCTTTATGCGAAATATGTCTGTTACAGGGGCTCTTAATTCTGCGAAATAAGCATTTAAACTTCTTTCTGCGGAATATGCAACTTCTTTATGCGAAATATGCAAGTTTTTCTTTTGCGAAATAAGTTTCTTTCCATTCCGAAATATGTTTAAGGTTGGCAGGAAAACAATATAGGTTAAACGATTGAATTTCGACTTGTTTTCGGGTTTTTCGGTTTCGAGTTTCGTCGTTCGCGGGTCTTAAAACTATACTCATTGGAATCGTGATCCTTTAACGATTCAAGTTGTTTTTGATCTTACACTTTTAACCTTCATCTTTCAAAAGGTTTCAATTTTAACTCTTTGTTTTCACAAAGTTTAAATTTTAGCCTTAGTTAATTAACATTAATACTATTAATCCTTTTTCTTTTAGGGTAAAAGCTATAAAATACCAACGTACTTTCAATTTCGTGCCGACTTGACACACATACTTTTTGTTGTCCTCTCTACACCCACGTACATTCAAATTCTGTTCTAATATCACCAATATGGTAAATTGTTACCTACATGTTGGCATATTTATTCCACACTAGCATATATATTTAATCTTTAAACTTTATAATTATAGTCAATGATGCCAGATCTGATAAAAGTCAACATGTCAAACATCAACTTTCTGTGAAATATGTAATTTATTCTTTATATATGTCTATTACAGGGGCTCTTAATTCTGCGAAATAAGCATTTAAACTTCTTTCTGCGGAATATGCAACTTCTTTATGCCAAATATGCAAGTTTTTCTTTTGCGAAATAAGTTTCTTTCCATTCCGAAATATGTTTAAGGTTGGCAAGTTTTTCTTTTGCGAAATAAGTTTCTTTCCATTCCGAAATATGTTTAAGGTTGGCAGGAAAACAATATAGGTTAAACGATTGAATTTCGACTTGTTTTCGGGTTTTTCGGTTTTGAGTTTCGTCGTTCGCGGGTCTTAAAACTATACTTATTGGAATCGCGATCCTTTAACGATTCAAGTTGTTTTTGATCTTACACTTTTAACCTTCATCTTTCAAAAGGTTTCAATTTTAACTCTTTGTTTTCACAAAGTTTAAATTTTAGCCTTAGTTAATTAACATTAATACTATTAATCCTTTTTCTTTTAGGGTAAAAGCTATAAAATACCAACGTACTTTCAATTTCATGCCGACTTGACACACATACTTTTTGTTGTCCTCTCT